>JAWPHD010026094.1:0-14240 GCA_037043455.1 Cyrtodaria siliqua | reverse complement strand
TGTCTAGTAATGCATATTTTAATTCATTTACTCGCCCCTTTGGGAACACATCAAAAAGGATGGTTACCATGCTTTAGATACAAGATAATAGCAGAGCGCTTAGGATACGATATTATAAAGCAGACGCTTTAGAGATATAATATTAAAGCAGACGATTCGGGAAATAAGTATCATAGGTGAGTCAATCGAATGTGGGTTATGACAAGGGAAAATCAATGGTTATTACCCAATACAGAAAGGAGTGACTTCCAAGCACTGGCTGCATCTTCAACGAATGTTTTATAATATTGGGTAAAAAGCGAAATAACTTTCCACAGTCTGGTTTACTTCCGTGTAGGTAAAGATTGGTCCAGGCGGAAATAAAGAGGGTTTACTCGGACTTCATCCTCCATTCTCCTATATTGGAATACAACACAACATTCGACCATTAAATTAAGATTTAAATATTCCTACTCTGTATTGTTGTTTTGAAATCCGGACAGCACCAAAAAGAGATATATAGCTTATACATGAAAACTACGTTTTATTATAATTTATTACAATAAATTACCTTTATTGAAGGGCTAAAATAAGTTGGAGCTGATCAACGAATAACTGACCGAGTATTTACTCACCGACCAGAATGTGGACGGTGTTTTATTTTAATGACCCAGTGATTTGTTCCAAATTATTCTGATGACGTCGATTGTGGGAAGTTATGAATATCGAGATCATTGTTCTAATGCTTTATACATGTATATACGTTATATGACGCGGTAATGGAGATAATAATTCACACATTGAAAAAATGTTGCAAAACATACATTATTGAGGCAGGTCGTAAAAACCGCGTTTTGGTTGTGTTTATTGTATGCAAATAACTTGTGAGGTTTGCATCTTATTTGTGAATACGTACATGCTCGGTGATCTTCTTGAGATTTCTGTACGTTTTAATCAAATACTACTAATGTGCGTGGATGAGAAGTGTTATTTTGTTATCGATCGTCCCCACTAACAGACAAACATATCGTTATCGTCTGAGAGTTCCGTACAAATCTTGAACAAGGGTGAAAGGAATTGATCAACATGCTGATGATAAACGTGCAAAGAAGATATGATCCTGTTGACTGTTCTTTTGAATGGATATGGAAAGCCATTTTGAGAACTAGCAAAATGTAGGAAAATAAGTATACTTTACGTGTAATAATGCAATTATACGGCCAAGTAAAGTTTTTTGCAGTTCATGGTCAGTAATTTTCGCGTTGATTTAAATATGTATCAAATGCCAGTAAAATTGTCAGCTAGTAAACTAATGACGTCATTATTTCTCGCAAATTGCGGCTCCCTAGTGGGCAATATCCCGTTTTAGAACAACCTTTCAAATGGTCATATCTTCTTTGTTTCTTATTCCGATATACTTCTTACCACACATTTTTTTTCTAAACACACATATGAAATGAAAATTCGATTCTGCATATTTATCTGATCTATAATTGCCCGTTGCGTAATGCTTAATAGTTACAGTTTTTTGGCTGAAATGGAAATTTAGGTTCGACCGTCTTCCGATGAGAGATGTTAGCTCTTTTTTTTTTCCTTCTTTTTTTTAAAGCCATATGCTGAACTCCACATTGATTAAAAAAAATAAAATATGTGAACACTTTTAAAGACAAGACAAGCAAGGATAATAATAAAACACAAATACACATTCACAAAACATTTTTAAGTTAAGTAATTACGGGTAAATTATTTCGTGTCCTTTTATTATTTTTAAAATAATCTTGGTCATTATTAGTAGTATTATATTTTTACCTTTATTGTAAGTTTCATCATTCATCATCCAATACATCATCACCACCATTCTCCTCCTCCTCCTCCTCCTCCTCTCCTCCCTCCCTCCTCCACCCTCCTCCTCCTCCTCCTCCTCCTCCTCCTCCTCTCCTCCTCCTCCTCTACTCCTCTCTCCTCCTCCTCCCTTCCTCCATCCTCTCCTCCCTCCTCCCTCCCCTCCTCCTCCTCCTCCTCCCTCCTTCCTCCTCCAGCCTCCCCTCCCCCTCCGTCCTCCTCCTCCTCTCTCCTCCTCTCCTCCTCCCTCCTCCTCCTCCTCGACATCATCTTCATATCATCATTCATTATCATCATCATCATTCATCATCATCAATTCTCCCTCCCTCCTCCATCTCCTCCTCGACATTCATCATCATCATCATCATCATCATCATCATCATCATTCATCATCATTCTCCTCCTCCTTCTCCTCCTCACATCATAACATCATACAGTCATCATCATCCATCATATCATCTCATCACACCACCATTCTCCTCTTCCTCCTCCTCCTTCCCTCCCTCCTCCTCCCTCCTCCTCCTCCTCCCTCCTCCTCCTCCTCCTCCTCCTCTTCACTCCTCTCCTCCTCCTCTTCCCTCCTCCTACCTCATCTCCTCTCCTCATCATCATCATCAATCATCATCAATCATTCTTCATCAGCCATTATCCTCCTACTCTCCTCCTTTTCGATATCCTCCTCCTCCTCCTCCTCCTCCTCCTCCTCTACGTTCCCTCATCATCATCATCATCATCATCTATTCATCAGCATTATCATTATCCTCCATCTTCTCCTCAACACCATCATCTAGTCAATCATTCATCACCATCCTCATCATTTTCCTCAATCCTCCTCCTCCTCAACATCATCAATCATCAACAAACATCATCATTCATCATCATTATCCTCTCCTTCCTCCTCACTACCACCTCCATCCTCCTCCTCATTCATCACCCATCATCATCATCTCAATCATCTTCTTCATCATCACTTCATCATCATTATCATTATCCTCCCTCCTCCTTCTCATCATGATCATGATATTATTTTAATTATTATTATTTATTATTATTAATTATTATTTTATTATTATATTATTATTTTACAAAATGTCGTATCATGTTAGTTCAATGAGCGGAATTACGTGGTGAACATGCGTGGGAACCTGGGGTGTTTAGGTGATAGAAAAGATGAACCTGATTCGGCATCCTTAATCTCGACTTAAAACAGTGTATGACTAGTGTTTGGCAAGTAAATCCACAGGATTGTTTCAAAGCGATACAGTAATCCCCATGATTGTATCTTATACAAGGTAAAGTGATTTAATTTGCAGCCTTTGTGAGGCAGCTTCGCCAAGGGAAGGACGAAACATTCACCGCAAGTTTCTTTAGCCCGCGCCCTGCTGGTTTGATTCAGACTGCAGCAAGGAGAGGTTGATATTCCTAAGGCGATGAAAGGGGATCATTTAACGGAGTGACTTTCCAGTTTGCAAAGATATTAAACAACCCTGTTCAGTGTAGCAGCGGCGATTAAGTGTACAACAAAAATCACACTGATTTCACGCTTCGCAAACTTACGGATGGAAAATAGACACCTGATCTGGTATGAATATTTATAGCCGATATAGTTATTTACAAACCAAAAATACACTCAATCCTTTATGAAAGTAATTAATACTTTTAAAATGGTATAAGTAGAAATACCCCATAGAGCTAAACACTTATTTGATATAGTATATACATGTCTCTTGTTCAGTTTTATGGGAATAAGTTAATTGGTCTACAATATGTAACGGTCCTCAGAAGAAAATATTACATTTTATAAAACCAGGCACGTATGAAACATGTTTGCATGTTTATGACGATGTTATTTTTGGTTGCATTGAAACGCTGTCATGCGTGCGTTTTTTTGGGAGTGTGGGTTCAATGGAGAAAGTAGAATCGCACGGGGTTTGTGTGGGTCGTGAGAACCAATGGTTTGACGAGGCTCGTTATAAAACCAATAGTTATGTTGTGTTTTTACGTCATTTCAACACATGTCAGGTTATATATGAGGGTGGATTTTTTTTGGGGGTGGGGGTGGGGGGGGTGGGGGGGGTTGGGGGGTTGGTAGAGGCAACCACACACTTTTCCTGGGTAGAACCCAGTACTATACACCTCCCGCCATTACTATTCATTAGACTTGAGCTCAAGTAAACCGAAAATTTTGTTCACACATAATGTCCATGACCTTCACAGATAAACAATCGTAAGAAGTTGCTATTTATTAGTATGCATCAAAGTTATACTCAGAGCAGTTTGTTATGAACGTTTATTCTTGTAGACTTATAAAATATTTGGGATTGAAATTTGCATACTTGAAATTTCGCAAAAAGGACGTCCAGAAACGAAAAGATGACATTTCATGGGCGAAAAGACGACAGAACGCTCGAACACGAAAAGACGACGCTTCAGCCGCGAAAAGACGCCATTTGATATTGTCTCGTCTTTCGGTTATTTAGTGTGGCCTTCTGTCGTCTTTTCGCGATACATTTGGCGTCTTTTCGTTCTGATCGTCTTTTAGTCTTTCTTCTTTCGTTCTGTCGTCTTTTCACCTTCCGGTTGACATGCGCACCTCGCACGGCGGGCCATTTGCATGAGAAACAAGTGTAATGTGCAATCCCTGTGTTATAAAATGCGCATGTCAACCGGAAGGCGAAAAGACGACAGAACGACAAAACGACAAGGATGACAGAAACGACAAGACGACAGAATGAAAAGACGACAGGAACGAAAAAGACGACAAATGGCATCGCGAAAGACGACAGAAACGACAAGACGACCAGAATAAAAAAGGACGACAAATGCATCGCGAAAAGACGACAGAAGGCCAACACGAAATAACGAAAAGAACGACAATATCAAATGGCGTCTTTCGCGGCTGAAGTGTCGTCTTTTTCGCCCTTGAAATGTCGTATTTTCTTTCTGTCGTTTCGTCGTCCTTTTCGTTCGGGTCGTCTTTTCCGCGCTGCATTTGGCGTCTTTTCGGTCCGGTCGTGTTTTCGTTCTGTCGTCTTTTCACGGCGAATAACGAAAGAACGAAAAACGGCAGATATCAGCCACCATATACTTGAACTTAAGTCTAAGAATATTCTCAGAATGGTTGGTGAAATCAGGTCTCACATAAGCATACATTTGCAGCATGTCCAAAATGTCTTCAGATTGCTGAGCACTATCCACACTTGTGTTATTATTTTATTACATTAATGTTTTAAAGGGCAATCTCGTTAGTTTTTCTACCAAAACATTGCATATTTGCAACTAAATATTAATACTTATTGGAATATTTAAAAGCAAATTGTATTTGAGCCGCAACACACGAAAACGTCCCTTCGGACGTTTAGACGGACAACGTCGTAAAGTACAATTTATGACGTCCACCGGTAATCAATTAATTACTAATCAAATTCTCTTTACTTCCGTGTTTTACCTAATTATTTATTTCATAGGGAATATGTTTTCTTAATATAAATATTTGATGCTATAGAAAATGGTAATTGTTTATGTTTTTTGTTGTTATTTAATCAACGACGTCGTCCAAGACGCCGACATCAACGTCAAAATTAACGGTTAATAATACAATATTTAATTTTCAAATTGAGATAAAATCATTTTTAATTAGATACCAACATAAAATAAAGAGATTTTTTAAAGAGAAAATCACCGTGTATCATAAACATCAAAAATATAAAAAGTCAAAATTTTGTCTGAAGGGACGTTTTCGTGTGTTGCGGCTCATATGTATATATTGTGGCTTACTGATTTTGAAATAAAGGGCTTCATATATAATGCTCGCTAAAAACATATAGTCTTACAAAATAATTATTTTGCGATAAAAAAACTCGTCTAACATTTGTATAAGTTCGTTTCATGTTTGCTAAATTATCTTAAGTAGATATATACCCTTACCGCACGATCACCCGCAATACCCTACCAAATTGATAATTATCAAAAAAACTGGTTTTAAGGACACTCACCATGTTTCACGTTTTGCGAACACACCCGCGTTTTAAAATCTTTGTATAATTCCTACATATTTAAATTAACTGACACAGTCACATCTGTGTTAAATATAAAATAGTTTCCAAATAGTTTGACACTTTGAAATAGAGTAGTGTCTTTATTCATTATGTCACGATGAATGAAAAGATTATCCGATTTATTTTGTATAATTAGATTATCATGGTGTGGTTTAATCCTTTTATATCGTTAAATCATGTCTTATATTAAAGACCGCAACTGTTATAAGTTCGTTGACGTTACATTGATATGACAATATTTATTTATTTTTCAACTGTCGGCGTCCCGTTAATGTTTTTTTTAATTACTTCCATATTTCCGAATTATTGATAATCAAATTAATTGTTTTTACATTTTTCTAATTGTTAATATTAGTACAATAATAGTATGGTAAAATAACGAGAAAAAAAAGAAAAGTCCCAATTAGTATTACGTTTTATTTAGTTGATTAAAGTTTCGTCGTAGTGTCCAATCCTCCGTGGTGGCATTACACATTATATATTTATATTAAATACACGTTGCCTGTGCAATAATAAAGACAAATTCGTGATCTTTATATAGTCTCCTGATTTCTCCAGAAAACCAATTAACCCTCACAACCTCAAGCATAAAATATGTACCATGAAAGTACAATCCCATTAAATGACCTCGGTCACTTTTCAGGTTATACGTAGTTCGAAGTTTTCACAACAGGCGCGTGACAATGTGATTATCTAAACTGCATAATACGTAATGTTCATATGTCTTAAATATAACATAAATTTAAGGTATTAATTTTAAAGAATACTATAAGATATTTTTGTAAAAATTAGAAATTTACTCGCATCTTATTGATAGCTAATTCTCTGAACTGTGAATTCAGCAATTCATTATAACATGTCATTTCGACAATAAATTAACGATTTATTTTAGATCTACTCCACCATTGTCACTTTGGTTATTATCATTCAGTTTTTGTAAATTGTAATTATAACAAACATTCATAGTGATAACTGTACGTTTAGAAATCATAATGTGGAAATTATTAGTTTCAAAGTTTTTAAATAATTTAATCATCAAATTCAAATTTAATTCAAATTCTTTATTCGGCACAAACATTACAATGTTTTTCGCCAATACAATATAGGCGGATAATTCTTCGTAGTACACATACATTGTCACATGTTAGATTACATGTACTTCATCCTTATCTAAATACTTTCGATATTTAATAAAATTGAACATATTATTTTAATTAGAACATATGTGTATCGCATATTGCTATTTAAAGCGAGTTTCCTTAATTTAGATCAATTCTGTATAACACCTCATAACATCCATTTGTGTTATCTTACTATAGTTTGTCAATTCAATTTATGTTGTACTTGGGTTAATTCTGCAAACAGAGTTTCACTATAACGGACATAACTTTGTTGACATTACACATTATATATTTATATTAAATACACGTTGCCTGTGCAACAATAAAGACAAATTCGTGATCTTTATATAGTCTCCAGATTTCTCCCAGAAAACCAATTAACCCTCACAACCTCAAGCATAAAATATGTACCATGAAAGTACAATCCTATTAAATGACCTCGGTCACTTTTCAGGTAATAGGTAGTTCGAAATTTTCACAACAGGCGCGTGACAAGGTGATTATCTAAACTGCATGATACGTAACGGCTATACGTAATGACTTAGGACTGCAGTCTGTGAAGGCGAAGTCGTGATTTTGAAAGTTCTCCAAATTAGAACTGAAAGTGATTAAGCGGGACACATTGTATCGCCCCACCTTCATCGACATAGTATCGGTTATTTCAAGCCGCCCCAGAGAGAAGGGAAGGATTTATAGGAATCCGGGAACCGTGCCCTACTCTTACTATTGAGTAGATTGTTTATGGTTCTTTAACGTACTCGGATGATAGACTCCGACACACTGGACGACCCGGTGTACTTCCCCATCTGACGGGATCGAACCCGCGATCTCCGGATTCAGCGCCAAACATGCGATCCTCTGGGCTCCCCGCATCAAAACAAACGTCTTAACCCTTAACCCGCTAAGCACGACTATAATAGCCTTTGCGTCAATTGTAAACCCAGATCAGCCTGCGAGGCTGACAATGTCCGACTGCTGATCGGTCATTTACCCCAAAATACTCCTTTGAACTATGCCCTGCCTTAATTAAAAATGTATTTGTTTGGTTTGCCCGAAAGCGACCGGTCCATAAAACAACCCCCCCCCCCCCCCCCCCCCCCCCCCCCCCCCCCCCCCCCCCCCCCCCCCCAAAAAAAACGACCCGACTCCAAACAATTTTTTTTGTTGGATCTCTCCCCTACCTGGTCAAACTTGAATAGCCCTTTGTTAGTGAAAAAAAAAGACAATGTTTCCTCGTTATCTTTTGTGATTTATGTGAACAAAGTTAAGAGTTTCAACATTGCAATATACACCCATATTTATACGGAACGCGTCTTTAATAAGAATAACAATTCCTCTTTTAAACAGACAGTTAAAGTTTCAACCGCATTCACAATAGAATCTGACATGCATGGAAGTAACTTTCCTACCCATTTGACAAATCTAAGGCCGTTTCTGGGCAAACTAAGATATTGTTTTTATGTGGCTTAGCGGCGTATTGTTCTCACCGCCCAAACATTTCTCGCCGCGGCTTTTCCTAAATAAAGTTTTTTTTTTAAGTCATGAATAAAAACGAGGAAATGCACTACCTAACAGTCATGCTCACAGAGGTGCACGTGATCACTTTCTTCCACTGTTTAGGCCTAGGTAGCTCAGTGCACGTTATCGCTGGAGACCTCTGCTCCGCGCAGGTTTGCTCCCTGGCTTTGTGTATTTGGCTTCTGTAGCACGGTAGATAACCCTGCGCACTAGCGATGTCATTGTCATCATTCATCACATTTCCTTTCGAGGTCTCCAAACTGACCTTACATGTGTTGAACGCGACTTTAAACCACTTAATTTCATTTTGTACTTTAAAAGGACACGACACTCTTGAAGTGTTTATCAAGCATTAGCGTCTGGATTGATTTATTCAGAATCATTTTTACTTTAAATCTACTTGCATATAATTAAATAACATTATGAGTTTTCATTTGTATGTCTTATTCTACATTATTGGTGCAATTTAATCAATAGTTAATAATATGCAAACACTATTTACTTTATACTATTTACCATAGGTTTAAATACATTATTGGTGCAATATAATCAACAGTTAATAATATGCAAACACTATTTGCTTCATACTATTTACCATAGGTTTAAATACATTATTGGTGCAATATAATCAACAGTTAATAATATGCAAACACTATTTACTTTATACTATTTACCATAGGTTTAAATACATTATTGGTTCAATATAAAATACCTTATTGGTGCAATATAATCAACAATTAATAATATGCAAACACTATTTGCTTTATAATGTTCTTATAATTTTAATGATTGAACAAAGACAGGTTATGTCAAAGAAGCAACGTGAAGTTTTAAAACATCAATATTGCCGTGTGCCCATTTAAAGAGGGACTATGTAATACGTTTATGTAATACGTTAGAATGCACGGGAACAGAGTATTGTCACGGCGGCGGCTCGAAATAACCATAATAATATGTTATTGAGCATTTAAAGGATAATACAAAATATATTCCAGAAAGTAAATCTACCATGACTCGAGCTCAGCCTCTGAAGACAATATTTATTTCGTTAAAAATACATTCATCATTAGGCAAAGAGCAGTTTCCCCGCTGTTGTGGAAAAGAATACTAGTTTTAATGATGATTTTTACATATATTACCTTTGACCTATGATTTACTATGAATATCTACATGCCCAGAAAACAAGGGAGAGCTGATGTGTTTCTGAAGCATAAATATTAATCTGTAGACACACAACTATGACGAACAGTCCGGCATTTTACTCCCAAGAAAACACGCTATTTAGTTGTTTTAGATGCCCAGTCATCTGCCGAAGGTAGCTGACTCTTATATGGCTTTTATATATGTTTATGGTTAACCGACTGTGACTCATGTAAGTGGCAATAAGCATGCTTTACAACTTGAATTCCTAGAGAACTCGTCTGAAAAACTTGAATGGTATAAACACATATTTTTTAATGTTGAAAGGTTACCATTTCACTTGCTGAAATGACGTTTTCGTAAGCCAGTCTACTGAAATGTAGCATGTAATCATTACTATTATATGTATATTAGCGACGAAACATTCAGAAGCCTCAGTTGGTCGAGGCGCCGTGTTAGTGCCCATGAAGGTAGGGTTCAAGACTGCTAATTTCCCTTCTTTTTCTTTCTTTTTTTCTTTTTTTAAATTTTCATTGGTTTATATTATTCCATTACATTTTTCACTTTGAGAACGCAATCTTATAATTACACATGGTAACAGTGAACAGTGTATATGTTTTGTAATGTACACTCTAACGCACACGTGAACACTTGTATTTCTGTGGTGATGTGTACTTCTAGAACGTCGTATTACAAGGTAATTGTACTCAATATGTAAGGCATGTCAATGCTTTTGAACAGAAAGAAGCGAGGTCGCCCACATTGATTTAAATGCTTGGTAGGAAGAACTGATGGTAAAAATCGGGAAGAATGTAAGAAAAAACGGCCATGGCGTGTTTATGCCTCCGTGACAACATTTTTTTTTTTCAATATTGTTTTAACACCCGTGACTTGATATATTATTATGTTAACTTCTTGCCTCTCGGCAGCTATTTTACACTTGCGTAAAACCTTGCTTGTACAATCTGTGACAACTATTTGCATTAGAGTGTAAAAGGTGTTTTCCTTTTAATTTCAAAGACGTTAATTAGCACATAAGGCGGCACCAAAATTAAACAGCGTGGCCATTTATAGAATTTTTTTTCTTTTCTTTTAAGATGTTATATCCATAATGACCGCGTTAGAGATCAGACTACACCAATTACCAACCAATCAGCGGACAGGGAAAAAGTTCCAGGTAAATTCGGATCTATTACACAGAATCTCTTAATTTTGATTGGTTGACAAGGTAAACAAACCAAAAAATCTTGGTAAAAAATTAAAATTCAACTTTTGAAGAGTACTTATAAAGGTTATATCATACATTTGTGCCATGTATTCATAATTTGTTGCATAATCAAAAAAGAAGTATATTTTACATTTTTCTGTTGTTTCTACATGCAAGTACGTGGGTCAGCACCATCTGACCCAAACAGCTTTTTCAAAACTCATACTCCATGTATCGTTTGTGTATGTCTTTTTGATAAAACTAAGATAGGCCTTTCAAAACAAGTAAGCAAAAATATAGCTTCTTATATTAGGGATCTCAGTACAGAGCTTAGCGTTATAACTTGATGTACGTCTATGGAAAATGAATTGGTGTAGTTTGACCTAGAGCCCTTATCCTCGCCTTGTTTGACACCGTAATACTAGACGTGCCATCGAAAGGAGTTCAAATTAAGCCATCAACCAATTGTTTATTTTTATAATGAGAAAACACAAACTGAAATAAAACTTACCAATGATCTCTTAAATTTACTCCATTTTCCAGACACATAATCTTAAGCATTTATCGAGTCCCGTAAAATGAATAAACCACGATATCGTTTCTGAATTTATTTCTTATATCAAATGAAGCAAGTTAATGGGCAATCAATGTGTCCCATTGCACAAAAGCAGTCATCTGTCGCTTGATACGTTAAAAGACTAATATACACACCGACATTGTCCCGAGAGTTCTTTGTTTTTACTGATATGCCTAACACATATGCAGGGATTGACTTGGTATGCTATAAGCATAATTGCGCAATTAAGACAATTGGCAATAGTATAGATACCAAGTCATCCAGCATATGATATCCTTATCGCCAGTACTGCGATTGATCAACGAGATGATTCCATTAAACAACGTTAGACAGATTTCAATAACAGCATTATTAAATATAATAATGATTTGGCAAGTAGGGGCTAGAATACTGCGCGTGAAACAATGCACCAAATTGTCTGTATTTACAAGCAAGCGAGACTTTGTTTTGAAAACAGTCTATAAACAGATATTGACAGCAAACTAAACTATTGCATAGACATAATAATTTGTTATTAGGTCTGTGAAAATATGATAATTTGTTTTTGATACTTATTGAGGTATTTCATAATGGTGTCTGAACTAGATACTTAACCAGTGTGCTACATAAACTAGATACTTAACCAGTGTGCTAGATACCTAACCAGTGTGCTACATAAACTAGATACTTAACCAGTGTGCTAGATACTTAACCAGTGTGCTACATAAACTAGATACTTAACCAGTGTGCTAGATACTTAACCAGTGTGCTACATAAACTAGATACTTAACCAGTGTGCTAGATACTTAACCAGTGTGCTACATAAACTAGATACTTAACCAGTGTGCTAGATACTTAACCAGTGTGCTACATAAACTAGATACTTAACCAGTGTGCTAGATACTTAACCAGTGTGCTACATAAACTAGATACTTAACCAGTGTGCTAGATACTTAACCAGTGTGCTACATAAACTAGATACTTAACCAGTGTGCTAGATACTTAACCAGTGTGCTACATAAACTAGATACTTAACCAGTGTGCTAGATACTTAACCAGTGTGCTAGATACTTAACCAGTGTGATACAAAACTAGATACTTAACCAGTGTGCTAGATACTTAACCAGTGTGCTAGATACTTAACCAGTGTGCTACATAAACTAGATACTTAACCAGTGTGCTAGATACTTAACCAGTGTGCTACATAAACTAGATACTTAACCAGTGTGCTAGATACTTAACCAGTGTGCTACATAAACTAGATACTTAACCAGTGTGCTAGATACTTAACCAGTGTGCTACATAAACTAGATACTTAACCAGTGTGCTAGATACTTAACCAGTGTGCTACATAAACTAGATACTTAACCAGTGTGCTAGATACTTAACCAGTGTGCTACATAAACTAGATACTTAACCAGTGTGCTAGATACTTAACCAGTGTGCTAGATACTTAACCAGTGTGCTACAAAACTAGATACTTAACCAGTGTGCTAGATACTTAACCAGTGTGCTAGATACTTAACCAGTGTGCTACATAAACTAGATACTTAACCAGTGTGCTAGATACTTAACCAGTGTGCTACATAAACTAGATACTTAACCAGTGTGCTAGATACTTAACCAGTGTGCTACATAAACTAGATACTTAACCAGTGTGCTAGATACTTAACCAGTGTGCTAGATACTTAACCAGTGTGCTACATAAACTAGATACTTAACCAGTGTGCTAGATACTTAACCAGTGTGCTACATAAACTAGATACTTAACCAGTGTGCTAGATACTTAACCAGTGTGCTAGATACTTAACCAGTGTGATACAAAACTAGATACTTAACCAGTGTGCTAGATACTTAACCAGTGTGCTAGATACTTAACCAGTGTGATACAAAACTAGATACTTAACCAGTGTGCTAGATACTTAACCAGTGTGCTACAAAACTAGATACTTAACCAGTGTGCTAGATACTTAACCAGTGTGCTACAAAACAATTAGGTGTTTTTGGGTACGTCAGCGCATTCAGAAGCACATACTCCAACAATGCAGATCGAATCTCGGCCTTGGCCTCAATAGTGAAGAATGGGATACCACATGAAATATTCCGTGGTCGTACATAAGTATGTGAGATCAAGTGAAACTATTATTTGCCCTTTAAAGCATTTGCAGTGTATTAAAACATTTAGCTGACTTAAACATCTGTCTGGGATATTAGTAGACAATACAACCACCATCCACATCTCATTGCGCGCAATACCGCACACTACCTGAAATAAGTTCTTTAAAAAATACACAATTTGTTAAAGTGGTATGTGACCGAGACAATCAGAAAGGTGTTATACAGGTATGAAACCACCAATTTATCTATTGACACCAATGTTTAAAGATCGCATAGCAACGATTTGCTGCAACTTCAATCAAATATGCATGGATAAGGCAGCTCTGTAACTTTCGTTAGAAACGTACATTTTCGCTTGAAAAATCACCTGAAGACTGGGGCCATAAGACATGTAAGTAATATTGTTTACTAAACAGGACACACTGGTTTCATTGCTAGTTTTTACTTGGAAATCATAGTTTTTGCTCACAAAATTGGAATTTTCATCAATAATCCATTAAAACCTATGGATACACTTTTGTTTTTTAAATACAACACCAAAAAAAAACAAAAAAAACAACACAAAAAACAACAACAAACAAACAAAAACACAAAACATTTTCCCCTTCTTATAATTACCATTTTTCAATAAAAGAAATGGGATTACTATTTTACTTGGTGGTTTCACCCCTATACAGGATACCTGTACATGAGTAAAGGTA
>JAWPHD010026093.1:0-14256 GCA_037043455.1 Cyrtodaria siliqua | reverse complement strand
GTATAGAGGTAGGGTTATTCACTCGCATACTCTCTCTTTATAACTAATCATAAATGTCAGCGTACAATTTTACCTTCATCCAACCAGCAATGTTCTATTATTAGTATTTTTGTTACTTCCCTTGATCAAAATATCTCCATCTATTTTATTTTATTTGTTTAGCCTTACTCATTGTTTTTATTAGCTTTGGAGTTGCTTTATACTTTATCCTGCAGTATCGATTTTAGATTTTAGGTTTTGAGGTAGGGTTTGTGTTATTTTTTTCACATTTTTACTCTCTCCTCATAACTAAATGTCAGGGTACAGTTTTACCCTCATCCAACCAGATATGTTCTTTTATTAGTATCACATTTGGCTCCAGAGTGTCTATTCAAAGGAACCAGTTTCTGCAACACTGCCAAACGATAAGTTGTTTTTTTAAAGAGTTTTATTTAAACTGCCATGTATTTTAGTGTTTTTTTGTTTCGTATTTGTTATTTTCGTGTTTGTGTACCCCTGATGAAGGCGTAAAGCCGAAAGCGCTTGGGTTTTTATAAACTGTAGCACTGTATAAATGTTTTTTTCCCCATCTATTAATTTGTTCCAACATTTTCGTATCCCCTCGGGGATCCAGTGCTGTTTGAAAGGTATTTTGTAGATGTATGTATTTTCTCACCCTTATATATATATAAGTGAAGTGTTCATTCTTGTTGGTGCTATATAACCTTTTTGTGTTGGTGCACATAAAACCCAATCTGGCCCAATCGGCATATTTTTATTTCTATGTAAATGAAGGGTGGTCCTGAAATGTTCATTCCTGTTGGCGCCATATAACCTTTTTGTGTTAGTGCGCCATAAAACCCAATTAAAACCAGTTCAATTTAGAGGCGGATTCACGGCTCTCTTTTTCAGTTACAGATCAACATCACAACAAACTAAACAAAATTATAATAAGTAACTTAGGATTGTTGCATTTTGTGCGATTCTTGAAATTATTCGTTTAATTTGTATTGTCTTTTTTTGTATTTCTTACAGAGTGATGAAGTCTGTAGCTGGACTACTGACGATAGTAGTGATAGGGATCAACTTGTTCTTTGTGTATGTGTTTATACAGCAACTCCCCTCCCACTGGGCCATATACACGAGCGTGACGATCATGGTCATCCTATATCTTGTCTTTGTTTTATACTTGGTAAGTACAGGTGAACCTATAGTATATTTATGTTTCTTGCATACCGGATAAGGCTATCCACGTTTTACATGGGGAATGGAAAGTCTTATCTTTATGGGTAAAGATAAAAGTCACGCGCGCACCAACATCCGGTATGCAGGAAAACATGCAAAACATTAGTAGCTGGCAGCGTCAACGCACAACATGTCTTTGATATGCAAGAAAAAGAATATCATGGGTATTCGGTTCAGATAGGGAATTCCAACCCTCGGTATAAGTGTTTTAATCGGAACCTCGGCAGAGCCTCGGTTCCGATAAAAACATACTTCGGGTTGGAATTCCCTATCTTCACCGGATACTCATGAAAGGTTCTTATAATGTTTGGATTAGTGTGGTGTATTGTGATGTGATGTGATGTGGTGTGGTGTGGTATGATGTGGTGTGGTGTGGTATGATGTGGTATGGTATGTGGTATGATGTGGTGTGGTGTGGTGTGGAGTGGTATGTATGGTGTGTGGTATGATATGTGATGTGGTATGCTATGTGGTGTGGTATGCTATGTGGTGTGGTATGGTATAGTGTGTGGTATGATATGTGATGTGGTATGATATGTGATGTGGTGTGGCATGATATTTGATGTGGTGTGGCATGATATGTGATGTGGTATGATATGTGGTGTGGTATGATATGTGGTGTGGTATGATATAGTGTGTGGTATGGTATGTGATGTGGTATGATATGTGATGTGGTGTGGCATGATATGTGATGTGGTATGATATGTGGTGTGGTATGGTATGTGGTGTGGTATGGTATGTGATGGGGTGTGGTATGATATGTGATGTGGTGTGATATGTGATGTGGTATGATATGTGATGTGGTATGATATGGTGTGTGGTATGATATATGGTGTGGGATGGTATGTGGTGTGGTATGGTATGATATGTGGTATGATATGTGGTGTGGTATGGTATGATATGTGGTGTGATATGGTATGGTATGTGGTATAATATGTGGTGTGGTATGGTATGTGGTATGGTGTGCTATGTGGTGTGGTATGGTATGTTGTATGGTATGGTATCTGGTATGCTATGATATGTGGTGTGGTATGATATGGTATGTGGTATGATATGTGGTATGGTATGGTATGTGGTATGGTATGATATGTGGTGTGATATGGTATGGTATGTGGTATAATATGTGGTGTGGTATGGTATGATATGTGGTGTGGTATGGTATGGTATCTGGTATGCTATGATATGTGGTGTGGTATGATATGGTATGTGGTATGATATGTGGTATGGTGTTGTATGGTGTATGTGGTGTGGTCTAGTATAGTGTGTGGTATAATATGTGTTGTGATATGGTATGTGGTATGGTATGGTATGTGGTGTGGTATAATATGTGGTGTGGTATACTATGTGGTGTGGTGTGGTGTGGTATGGTATGGTATGTGATATGGTATGATATGTGGTGTGGTATAGTATGGTATGGTATGTGGTATGGTGTGGTATGGTATGACATGTGGTGTTGTATGGTATGATATGTGGTGTGGTATGATATGTGGTGTGGTATGGTATGGTGTGGTATATAATGATATGTGGTGTGGTATAGTATGGTGTGTGGTATGGTATGTGGTGTGGTATGGTATGGTATATGGTATGGTATGATGTGTGGTATGGTATGGTATGTGCTATGGTATGTAGTGTGGTATGGTATGTGGTTTGATGTGTGGTGTGGTATAGTATGGTATGTGGTATGGTATGGTATGTGCTATGGTAAGCGGTGTGGTATGGTATGTGGTGTGGTATGGTATGTGGTTTGATATGTGGTAAGGTATGGTATGTGGTATGTAATGGTATGGTATGTGGTATGGTATGGTATGTGGTTTGATATGTGGTGTGGTATGGTATGTGGTTTGATATGTGGTGTGGTATGGTATGGTATGTGGTATGATATGTGGTGTCGTTTGGTATGTAGTGTGGTATGGTATGTGATATGGTATAGTAGGTGGTATGGTATGATATGTGGTGTGGCGTGGTATGGTATGTGGTATGGTATAGTAAGTAGGTGGTGTGGTGTGGTGTGTTATGGTATGTGGTATGGTATGTGGTATGGTATGGTATGAATGTTTGTATGAGGTTTAACAGCGCTTTTAACAATCTTTCAGTCTTAGCAGTGAACTCTATGCTCAGTTTTAAAAGGTTGCCACACTGAAATACCACGCCATAGACATGATACCCCACCCAGTTACAATATACTGACACCGGACCGATCAGTCATAGAACTACCCTTAATATGTTTAATGTTTAATGCATGTTTAAGCAAGGGCTATGTTTAATTTATGAATGGGTGTTCATTTCAACAGGTTTTATACACCAGTATATAAAAGTATGTCGGGTTTATACATGAGTCAGTAAAGAAATGAGTGTGTATACCGAGACAGCTTTATACTACGACTCTAACCATCTAAGGATTAATTCATTAATCAATCCCTGAATTAATGCATGATAAATCCTGTGAGGCATTTTTCTGTGACAGAATATCGACTCACTATATTCCCCCAGAAATCAAGATTTTAAGCAGTTTCATTGTTCGAACTCTTCCTTGAAGTTTGACGATATACTTCGTAATTTGGCAAAGTGGACGTAAATGGTTAATAGGTTTCATAACTTAGCGCAAGTATGTTTGTTCATAAGTACTATAACATAATCTTCAGAACTATGATTAATGTATGGTTGACTGATATTTGTTTTTCAGGCATGGTTCTGTGCGATAGTGATGGGATTTCATGCCCTAGAAAAAATACCAGTAAGTACTAATGCACTGTATATGTTCCTGTCGATTTAAAACTAACACCTGACCTCAAATTTACGAAACTGTTTATTCTATCAGTCTTGACCAGCCTTTGATATTCACTATACTTCACATTCAGTATTCACATACAGGCACATAAGAAACTTTATATCAGATTATTAAAATTACATCAATGGTTTTGACAGATGGAGAAATTCTCTTTCTGTTTTTTTGTAATGTTCCCTTAGAGCAATATCACTTAAAAACAAATGTAATTGTCTGTCTTCTATCTGTAATATTTTCTGATTCCCTTTCATCTCTTCAAACACTGGGTAATATGAAACATGATAACCCAGTTGTGCTTCAGCTTTTAGAAAAGTACAATTCTCTTATAGTTGATAATGTTATTATTTTCTGCTGGCTTCCAAGCCATATAGGAATACGAGGTAATGATAGTGCTGATAGTGCTTCTAATGCTAAGTTACTGTATACTGATTTTAAAAGTTGCATTAACACATGTATTCGTAACTCTTGGCAAGCCGCTTGGGTTTTGTCAGTTAACAATAAGCTCCATTCAATTAAACCGTTACTTGGAGAATGGCGCTCTTCTAGTAGACCCATTCGTCGAGAAGAAGTTGTCCTAGCCCGGTGCAGGATAGGACATACATGTTATACTCATTCATATTTATTACAAGCTGAGAAATTACCAGAATATATACCCTGCTTTGCACCGTTAATGGTCAAACACATATTGTTGGAATGTGTAGACTTTGATCCTATGCATCAAAGGTACTACAATGTTAATACTATGAAAGAGTTACTTGATACTATAGATTTTAGTCTTGTTTTAGATTTCCTAAAAGAAATCAGACTATATAAATCATTATAATGTGTTTTTGTATATATTTACTTGTTTATATACACGTTAACGGGCATTTGTTGATTTACATATATAGTTTGTATTACTACCATATCATCCCTTATTTTTAGCTCTACTGATCAGAGATCAGCAGAGCTTATGCCGTGGTGCGGCGTCCGTCGTCCATCTGTCCGTCCGTCCGTCCGTCTGTCCGTAAACTTTTTTTTGTAGCGACTTCTCCTCTGAAACTACTGAATGGATTTTCATGAAACTTTACAGAAATGTTGCCCATGAAGTCTAGTTGATCCTAGCAAAAATTCATGTTGATGTGAAATCCAAGATGGCCACCAGATCTAAAAATAGGTTTTTAAAAAACAAGTTTGTAGCGACTTCTTCATGAAAACTATAAGTGATATTGACATGGGACTTTTTCTAAAATGATCAGCATGACATGATGTTGGTCCTTGTCAAAAATCGTTTTGATTCAACGTTAAACATGGCTGCCAGTGGCCATCTTTGTTTACATACAGTTATATAGTAAAAACTTGTAGCGACTACTCCTTTGAAACTACTTGACAGATTTTCATGAAACTTTACAGGAATGTTGCTCTTAATGTCTAATTAATCCTTGCAAAATTTCAGATCGGCCAGAAATTCAAGATGGCCGCCACAGCTAAAAATAGATTTTTAAAAAAGAAGTTTGTGGCGACTACGTCTTGAAAACTATAAGTGATATTGATATGGGACTTTTTGTAAAATGATCAGCATGACATGATGGTTATCAGAGTCAAACATTATTTTGATTCGACGTTAAACATGGCTGCCAGTGGCCATCTTTGTTTACATAGAGTTATATGATGAAAACTTGTAGCGACTACTCCTCTGAAACTACTTGAAGGATTTTCATGAAACTTCACAGGAATGTTGCTCTTGATGTCTAATTGATCTTAGCAAAATTTTAGGTCGCCCGGAAATTCAAGATGGCTGCCATGGCTAAAAATAGATTTTCAAAATACAAGTTTGTAGCGACTACTACTTGAAGACTATAAGTGATATTCATATTGGACTTTTTGTAAAATGATATGCATGACATGATGTTGGTCCTTGTCAAAAATTGTTTTGATTCAACGTTAAACATGGCTGCCAGTGGCCATCTTTGTTTACATAGAGTTATATAGTAAAAACTTGTAGCGACTAATCCTTTGAAACTACTTGGCAGATTTTCATGAAACTTTACAGGAATGTTGCTCTTAATGTTTAATTGATCCTAGCAAAATTTCAGATCGGCCAGAAATTCAAGATGGCCGCCATAGCTGAAATTAGATTTTTTAAAAAAGAAGTTTGTAGCGACTACGTCTTGAAAACTATAAGTGATATTGATATGGGACTTTTTGTAAAATGATCAGCATGACATGATGGTTATCAAAGTCAAACATTATTTTGATTCGACGTTAAACATGGCTGTCAGCGGTCATCTTTGTTTACATAGAGTTACATAATGAAAACTTGTAGCGACTATTCCTGTGAAACTCCTTGACGGATTTTCATGAAACTTCACAGGAGTGTTGCTCTTGATGTCTAATTGATCCTAGCAAAATTTCAGATCGGCCGGAAATTCAAGATGGCCGCCACGGCTAAAAATAATTTTTAAAAAAACAAGTCTGTAGCGACTACTTCCTGAAATCAAAATCAATCAGTAGAGCTTCAAGGTCATTGACCTCTTGTTTAATGGTTTTATCTTTATATATTTAAATTAATTTTAATTACTAACTAATTTCTTCATTTTTCGTCGGTTTTTGCGCACAATATGACCTATTTATGTGTCGAAGTGCCGTAAAACACCATTCATTCTGTCTTCTATCTGAGTATGGCTCTACTGGCCATACCATTATCTTATGTCAAAGTGGTGTCTCTACTTATCTTGTCTAAGTACAGCTCTACTGGCCATACCATTATCTTATGTCAAAGTAGTGTCTCTGCTTATCTTGTCTAAGTACAGCTCTACTGGCCATACCATTATCTTATGTCAAAGTAGTGGCTCTACTTATCTTCTAAGTAACGCTCTACTTGCCATACCTGTATCTTATGTCAAAGTAATGGGTCTACTTATCTTGTCTAAGTATGGCTCTACTGGCCATACCATTATCTTATGTCAAAGTAGTGGCTCTACTTATCTTCTAAGTAATGCTCTACTTGCCATACCTGTATCTTATGTCAAAGTAGTGGCTCTACTTATCTACTAAGTACCACTATACTGGCCATACCTGTATCTTATGTCAAAGTAGTGGCTCTACTTATCTTCTAAGTAATGCTCTACTTGCCATACCTGTATCTTATGTCAAAGTAGTGGCTCTACTTATCTTGTCTAAGTACGGCTCTACTGGCCATACCATTATCTTATGTCAAAGTAGTGGCTCTACTTATCTTCTAAGTAATGCTCTACTTGCCATACCTGTATCTTATGTCAAAGTAGTGGCTCTACTTATCTACTAAGTACCACTATACTGGCCATACCTGTATCTTATGTCAAAGTAATGGCTCTACTTATCTACTAAGTACCACTATACTGGCCATACCTGTATCTTATGTCAAAGTAGTGGCTCTACTTATCTACTAAGTACCACTATACTGGCCATACCTGTATCTTATGTCAAAGGAATGGCTCTACTTATCTTGTCTAAGTACGGCTCTACTGGCCATACCATTATCTTATGTCAAAGTAGTGGCTCTACTTATCTTCTAAGTAACGCTCTACTTGCCATACCTGTATCTTATGTCAAAGTAGTGGCTCTACTTATCTACGAAGTACCACTGTACTGACCATACCTGTATCTTATGTCAAAGTTATGGCTCTACTTATTCTACTGGCCATACCTATATCTTATGTCAAAGTAGTGGCTCTACTTACCTTCTTAAGTACGGCTCTACTGGCCATACCTGTCTCTTATGTCAAAGTAGTGGCTTTACTTATCTTGTCTAAGTACGGCTTCAAAGAAATTTGCTTTGTTTTGATGTTTGAAAAAACAGAGCCCACTGATTGCCATGTGTCCCTTTATGAACCCAGATTGCCATGTGTCCCTTTTTGAACCCAGATTGCCATGTGCCCCTTTATGTACCCAGATTGTCATGTGTCCCTTTAAGTACCCAGATTACCATGTGTCCCTTTAAGTACCCAGATTACCATGTGTCCTTTATGTACCCAGATTGCCATGTGTCCCTTTATGTACCCGGATTGTCATGTGTCCCTTTAAGTACCCAGATTGCCATGTGTCCCTTTATGTAGTTTCCCTGTATGTACACAGATTGACATGTGTCCCTTTTTGTACCCATATTGCCATGTGTCCCTTTATGTACCCAGATTGCCATGTGTCCCTTTAAGTAACCAGATTGCCATGTGTCCCTGTATGTACACAGATTGCCATGTGTCCCTTTATGTACCCAGATTGCCATGTGTCCCTTTATGTACCAAGATTGCCATGTGTCCATTTAATTACACACATTATTGTGATACTGCTGTATGTTTCAGTGCTGTTTTGAGAAACCGGCGATACAGAGCTTGGGAGAGTACATGCCTCTAATAGACCCATAGTCAAGAAGGTTGAACTGGGCTTTGTGGTTATTTTAGTGTGTCTAGCAGCCTTGAACCTACAGCCTATGTTTTGTTTATTGTATTTTTCTACAGGGATCGAGATTAGCCAATAAATTATTGTTTTGTTATTTATCGACAAATTCAGGAAAAGTAGTTTTTTTGTATTCATTTCTAGCAGAAGTTTTTTCACCCCTTATATTTTCTTGAAAATACTGAAATGTAAATTAATTTTGTCAATTTTATGTTTTAAAAATGTGTGTAACAAGTCAGTAAAGATTTGCTTATGGAATTAATGTTTTCTATTGAAATTCATTCGAAATAAAAATTGAAGTACATTTTTTTCAGTTTTTCAGGCGTAGTGTGAGACTGCAGTTTTTTTATGCAAAGTTTCCACGATTTATCAATGAATAAAAATAATACATAATGGGTAAACTTTTAATGTGGTAAAAATTGCAGTTTTCACTTCAGTTAAACGGGGTAGTTATAATCAGGGCAACTGGTATAGAAAGTTGTTGAACTCAATACCTAGTTTGTGACAAACCGCGCACCCTTTTCAGAAATATTAAAGTGTCAGGGGGACTTTTAGGCATGAATACGATAACTGCTTCTAAATTTAATACAAATTATAACCAGAGATAGAATATAGGCTGTAGGTTTGATTATTAATGTGTAAAATTTGTCCACACCTTATATATGTATTTGTCCACACCTTATATAGAGTATATAGTCGTTTGATTTTCCTCATACCCAACTTTTTCAACTTCATCCCACCTTTTTTGATTGACAGACAGCTTAAATTTATAATTTAACCCATTATATCCTGGTTTTATTTAGCATGCTCGTGAGAGTGATATCTAAGGCAATAATAAATTAATTGCTAGATTCTCATCTACGCCCGCCCCCGCTTTCTTATGCCGCCCTGGTAATTTTTAGCTCTACTGATCAGAGATCAGCAGAGCTTATGCCATGGTGCGGCGTCCGTCGTCCGTCCGTCCGTCCGTCCGTCTGTCCGTAAACATTTTTTTTTGTAGCGACTACTTCTCTGAAACTACTATATGGATTTTCATGAAACTTTACAGAAATGTTGCCCATGAAGTCTAGTTGATCCTAGCAAAAATTCATGTTGATGTGAAATCCAAGATGGCCGCCAGATCTAAAGATAGGTTTTTAAAAAACAAGTTTGTAGCGACTACTTCATGAAAACTATAAGTGATATTGATATGGGACTTTTCTAAAATGATCAGCATGACATGATGTTGGTCCTTGTCGAAAATCGTTTTGATTCGACGTTAAACATGGCTGCCAGCGGCCATCTTTGTTTACATAGAGTTATATAATGAAAACTTGTAGCGACTACTCCTCTGAAACTACTTGACGGATTTTCATGAAACTTCACAGGAATGTTGCTCTTGATGTCTAATTGATCCTAGCAAAATTTCAGGTTGGCCGGAAATTCAAGATGGCCGCCACGGCTAAAAATAAATTTTCAAAATACCAGTTTGTAGCGACTACTTCTTGAAAACTATAAGTGATATTGATATGGGACTTTTTCTAAAATGATCAGCATGACATGATGTTGGTCCTTGTCAAAAATTGTTTTGATTCAACGTTAAACATGGCTGCCAGCGGCCATCTTTGTTTACATAGAGTTATATAGTAAAAACTTGTAGCGACTACTCCTTTGAAACTACTTGGCAGATTTTCATGAAACTTTACAGGAATGTTGCTCTTAATGTCTAATTGATCCTAGCAAAATTTCAGATCGGCCAGAAATTCAAGATGGCCACCACAGCTAAAAATAGATTTTTAAAAAAGAAGTTTGTAGCGACTACGTCTTGAAACTATAAGTGATATTGATATGGGACTTTTTGTAAAATGATCAGCATGACATGATGTTGGTCCTTGTCAAAAATTGTTTTGATTCAACGTTAAACATGGCTGCCAGCGGCCATCTTTGTTTACATAGAGTTATATAGTAAAAACTTGTAGCGACTACTCCTTTGAAACTACTTGGCAGATTTTCATGAAACTTTACAGGAATGTTGCTCTTAATGTCTAATTGATCCTAGCAAAATTTCAGATCGGCCAGAAATTCAAGATGGCCACCACAGCTAAAAATAGATTTTTAAAAAAGAAGTTTGTAGCGACTACGTCTTGAAACTATAAGTGATATTGATATGGGACTTTTTGTAAAATGATCAGCATGACATGACGGTTATCAGAGTCAAACATTATTTTGATTCGACGTTAAACATGGCTGTCAGCGGCCACCTTTGTTTACATAGAGTTATATCATGAAAACTTGTAGCGACAACTTCTCTGAAACTACTTGACGGATTTTCATGAAACTTCACAGGAATGTTGCTCTTGATGTCTTATTGATCCTAGCAAAATTTCAGGTCGGCCGGAAATTCAAGATGGCCGCCACGGCTAAAAATAATTTTTCAAAAAACAAGTCTGTAGCGACTACTTCCTGAAATCAAAATCAATCAGTAGAGCTTCAAGGTCATTGACCTCTTGTTATTTCTTCTTCTTCTTCTTCAAAAAAAAAAGAAAATGAAAAAAAAAAATATACTGAAAGTATGAAACACTATTAAAAATGTGTTTTCAATCTTGGAAGCACTCAGTAGT
Organism: Cyrtodaria siliqua; assembly: GCA_037043455.1. NCBI lineage: Eukaryota > Metazoa > Mollusca > Bivalvia > Adapedonta > Hiatellidae > Cyrtodaria > Cyrtodaria siliqua. Next base: position 3,234 of record JAWPHD010026093.1, on the reverse strand, counting down.
ATGTTTTACTATTTTTGCCTTGTGCCGAAGCCATTTTCCATTTGTCGTATAAAATAAAAAAAATAAAAAAAATTCAGCCCCCGCCCCAATTTTGAAATAAATTTGAATGAGAAACTAGCAATTAATTTATTATGGTCTAATGCTGCATCTAGGGTGTTCTCCAAGCTTTCCTATTAGCTGTATTTTAGTGTATATTTTATAAGCGCATAGAAACAGTATTATGAAAACTTTATAATTTATAACAAATTGTTTGTCCAAAATGTGCTTCTTTTTAGTTTGATGTGATTTCTGTTGAGTTTGTTTGGTTTCCTCTTTAAAGGACTAGGTATGATAAGAGACAAAATTGGCCCCCAATATTGAAAGTTTTAATGCACATTCAGTTTAGCTACAAATGAACTGAATCAATATTAAAACTCATTACAAGTACGTTCAAGAGCCTCACAAACAAGGCCTTTTTTTTCTTCAAAAAATGACATTTTTGTTCATTTTCAGCAGTTTTTTATCAGTTTTTGGTCTTGGAAATACTGAACGCACCCTCGAGCACAGCTGATTTTTTGTTGAAACAGGTACTTGATAGGGATGCATCATCAGCCAAAAAAATGTGTGTGCTCGGAGGTGCGCTCTATATTTTTAGGATCAAAATCTACAAAATATAACAAAATTACCAAAAATGCCATTTTTTGAGACCCCATTAATTCTAGATAAATAAAATAAATAAAAGTAATATTTTGAAGATAGAATATGATCAATTTACTTTAATATGTACAACAGATTATATGTAAACATTATTCTTTGTGCAAGTTGAATATATGAGGCCAAAATACCCCCTTATCTACTTTGTCCTTTGTATGCTTAAAGTAGCTATCCCGCCAACAACAGCCAAATATAAAAAAATATGTACACAGTTTCTAAACTACTGACGACGAGGTATATATGTGTAACTTGCATATTTTGAGAATCTAAACTCTATAGACACAATATTAGTGATTTTAAACCGCTAGGACAAACCTTGGCGAATTAGGAGTTATCAACTCATATTTCATTTATGCATATTCTGTCGGGGTATTTTCAGAACCCGTGAATAAACTTTTATCAGCATATATACTTTATTATATGACCTGAACACCTGGCTAGAGTTTTGATAAACAATTTTTTGTGTAATTTTGATGTTATTTCGGCGGGTTAGTTTCTTTAAAAAATGTGGAACCATATTGTTCTTGTGTTTGTCAGTAGGTTTAGAAACGAGTGTACCTATGTTGTAAAAGGACAAGGTATGATAAGGGTTATTTTGGCTCCCAATATATTCAAAATGCAAAATAATAATATTTACATATAATCAGTTGTGCATATTGAAGTAATTTGATCATATTCTATCTTCAAAATATATTTTTATTTATTTTTTTTATCAAGAAGAATTAATAGCGTCTCAAAAACGAAATTTTTGGTAATTTTGTTATATTTCTAGATTTTGGACCTTTCTGGGCAAGATTTTGATCCTAAAAATATAGATCGCACCTCCGAGCACACACAGTTTGTTTGGCTGATGATGCATCGCTATCAAGTACCTGTTTCAACAAAAATTGCAGCTGTGCTCGAGGGTGCGCTGTGTATTCCAAGACCAAAACTGATCGAAAACTGCCTAAAATGAAAGAAAAGCCTTGTTTGTGAGGCTCTTAAACTCATTTAGGAGCCTTCTCACTTACTTTAATGAGTTTTAATATTGATTCACTTCATTTATAGCTTAACTAGATAGCCAAAAATGTGCATTAAACTTTCATTTATTGGGGGCACATTTTGTCCCTTTTCATACCTAGTCTATGGGAGTTGTTGGAGTGATAACTACTTTAAAAAACACACACGCTGGTATGCTTGTATTGGTCTGTATCAACATATTATATAATAACTCGAAAATAACCAAGTTCAACTAGAAAAAAAATTAATCTTAATAATACACTACTTATTTTTATGGTCGAACACGATAGTTGGAGGAGGCATATATATAGAGTTACCCTTATCTGTCGTCCGTCCGTATCGTACGTCGTCATCCTAGCCATTCCTTGGTTATAACATTAACATGAACCAGTACTTAGATATCTCGCTGTATTGTTGATGGTCGGAGATATGTTGACAATAGGTTATATTATAATACAGTAGACCCTGTAATGTATTCTCTTAAATGTGGCTGTTTTGTTCCAACTGGACATGTTTTCATGAAACTTTGCATTCATGTTTTTATTGGGAATAGGCTTTTTGATATGAAAACCATGTAAACTAACTTCTCGACTTAATTGACTGTAATTCCCTGCTGTATGGTCGTAGATGTGCCGAGATATTGCTTATTGAAAATCAGGTGCTGACATATGGCAACATTTTGTCCAAAAAAATGAATGGTTGTTAATAAGATGTTCCAGATAGCACTACCAATATGCATTCTTTCTTTATAGTGTTTCTATAATAGGGCCAAATAAAATGTTACTATTCTGCTTTAGCACACTAATTCCATCCCTTAACCCACTACATAGTAATATAATGGACTGTTCTTTCTTTGAATAAGACCATTCTATTTATGTGACAAAGGGGTGTTTTTGGCAAAATGACTTCGAGCAGCCGACAGTGTAAACCTGGATCAGCCTCGCAGGGCTAATCTGGGTTTACAATGAACGCAACAACTATTATGTAGTGCTTAGTGGGTTAAGGGCTAAATTTGTGTATAGTTTCCATATTTATATCCCACGCGTTTGCTAGTTTCATTTCATAATAATTCTTACGGTCTCCTTAGAGAAAGGTATTTTTCAAAAAAAAATTCTTAGGGCCTCAATTTATATACATGTACCTAATCAGTCATGTAGCATCTTCAAGAATATTCAATGTTTTCTCAAGAATGGACCACCATTTTATCAAACAGCATCATGTTTTCCTGAGCCTGACTCTGTATGTGTATTCTGTAACAACTCGATTTATTAGATTAGTAGAAAATGACTTCACAATATATCTGTCTGTTAACTTTGAGTGTAAGACACCGAACAACGGAACAACGTCATCAATTGCTGTAATCCTGTATTTTTAACAGTTAAGGAAATCGACGAGACAATTCCGATGCACTCCAACTTGAACGGAAAAGGACCGAAAGAAGATTCAGCCTATTTATTACACTAATGTATAGATTAATTAATCATAGGCTTATTACATGATACATCAGTCTTTTTAAACGGGAAGGGGGGGTGGGGGGGGGTT
>JAWPHD010026092.1:0-14257 GCA_037043455.1 Cyrtodaria siliqua | reverse complement strand
AAGAAATTAGTAAGTTATAGCCAACGTTAAGTTTTCCTGAAGAAAAAAAAAGAGTATTTAACCCATATAATGACCTTCACTGTGACTTGACCTTTATATTTTAGTATGGTCATGTCGGTATTGTCATGATGAGTATATATGGAAAGTATCAAAAAATGAGTGTTATAGCGAATATTAAGTTTTCCTGAAGAAAAAAAAGAAGAGTATTTAACCCATATAATGACCTTCAGTGTGACCTTGACCTTTATATTTTAGTATGGTCATGTTGATGTTGTCATGATGAGTATATATTGAAAATTTGATGAAGAAATATCAAGATATGAGAAAGTTATAGCCAACATTAAGTTTTCGTGACGGACTAACAGACAGACGGACGGACGACAAAGTGATCTCTATGTATCGCATTTTTCTTCAAAATTCAAGATTGTCGTACATCCCTTTAAAGGGACACTGTCCGTAAGTAAGCAGATATTGAGCATAACCAAATAACCGTCTGACTTTTATTCAGTGAAATGTATACATCAAAACATGAGCATAGCCCGTAAGAAGTCTGTAGTAATACATTCGTGAGTTTGAAAAAAAAAAAGCTTTTAATTATTATTTGTAAATAAAGTGGGACCCACCATATTTACCTTTCTGCGATCACGTGACTTCCATTAGCGCATTAGGTTTTCACCATAGTATGTATTGCGAAATATGTATAGCCCGGTTAGCTCAGGTAGTAGCGATATCTGCTACTTCACGCTCACGCTCACTATTATTAGCCCTAGTGTATTTTTAGTTTGGGCTGCGAGTTCAAACGCCTGAAGCGGTTATTATTTTTTTTATATCGCGATTGAATTCCATCAAATAATCTTGCTTTTAATTAGTAAATTTTCAATAATGATTTGTGTGTAATGTTTACGAACATAATTAGTGTGTGTTGTATAAGCTAAAAGTTACGGACAGTGTCCCTTTAAAAAGTCAACACAAAGAAATATTTATTTCTAAATGTGATCAAATTTAGATAACATTTTTAGTGTAGAGTATACACCTATATTAAATTACTTATGGAACCTTTGCCTTACAATTGTTAAATGCTTGAACTAAATCAAATAATATTAGACAAAAGAAAGACCACAAGCTGAAAATAGCATTCCTTTGTCAATCAATAACCCTTCACAAGGACAGGTAAATATGTTGATATTTAAATGGTATAAGATCATGCCAAATTCAAATATATTGATAACAATGTTTGCTTAATTTAGAGTTACCAAACTAGAATTCGGACATGTTTACACAGGGCATTTAAATTGCAAAGGCACATTTTAATGATGAGGTACTACAGCTGTTATATTTCACATTCTTATAGCAACTGTTACAGGTCAGATTCCTATAGCAACTGTTATATTTCACATTCTTATAGCAACTGTTATATGTCAGATTCCTATAGCAACTGTTATATTTCAGAATCTTAATGCACCTGTTATATTTCACATTCTTATAGCAACTGTTATATTTCACATTCTTATAGCAACTGTTATATTTCACATTCTTATAGCAACTGTTATATTTCAGAATCTTATAGCAACTGTTATATTTCACATTCTTATAGCAACTGTTATATTTCAGATCCTTACTGCAACTGTTATATTTCACATTCTTATAGCAACTGTTATATTTCACATTCTTATAGCAACTGTTATATTTCACATTCTTATAGCAACTGTTATATTTCAGAATCTTATAGCAACTGTTATATTTCACATTCTTATAGCAACTGTTATATTTCAGATCCTTACTGCAACTGTTATATTTCACATTCTTATAGCAACTGTTATATTTCACATTCTTACTGCAACTGTTATATTTCACATTCTTATAGCAACTGTTATATTTCACATTCTTATAGCAACTGTTATATTTCACATTCTTATAGCAACTGTTACAGGTCAGATTCCTATAGCAACTGTTATATTTCAGAATTGTATAGCAACTGTTATATTTCACATTCTTACTGCAACTGTTATATTTCACATTCTTATAGCAACTGTTATATTTCACATTCTTATAGCAACTGTTATATTTCAGATCCTTACTGCAACTGTTATATTTCACATTCTTATAGCAACTGTTATATTTCACATTCTTACTGCAACTGTTATATTTCACATTCTTATAGCAACTGTTATATTTCACATTCTTATAGCAACTGTTATATTTCACATTCCTATAGCAACTGTTATATTTCACATTCTTATAGCAACTGTTATATTTCAGAATCTTATAGCAACTGTTATATTTCACATTCTTATAGCAACTGTTATATTTCAGAATCTTATAGCAACTGTTATATTTCACATTCTTATAGCAACTGTTATATTTCAGAATCTTATACCAACTGTTATATTTCACATTCTTATAGCAACTGTTATAGGTCAGATCCTTACTGCAACTGTTATATTTCACATTCTTATAGCAACTGTTATATTTCAGAATATTATAGCAACTGTTATATATCACATTCTTATAGCAACTGTTATAGGTCAGTTTCTTATAGCAACTGCTATATTTCAGAATCTTAATGTACCTGTTATAGGTCAGATCCTTACTGCAACTGTTATATTTCGCATTCTTATAGCAACTGTCATAGGTCAGATCCTTTTAGCAACTGTTATAGGCCAGATCCTTACTGCAACTGTTATATTTCACATTCTTATAGCAACTGTTATATTTCAGAATCTTATAGCAACTGTTATATTTCAGATCCTTACTGCAACTGTTATATTTCACATTCTTATAGCAACTGCTATATTTCAGATTCTTATAGCAACTGTTATATTTCAGAATCTTATAGCAACTGTTATATTTCAGATCCTTACTGCAACTGTTATAGGTCAGATTCTTATAGCAACTGTTATATTTCAAATTCTTATAGCAACTGTTATATTTCACATTCTTATAGCAACTGTTATATTTCAGAATCTTATAGCAACTGTTATATTTCACATTCTTATAGCAACTGTTATATTTCAGAATCTTATAGCAACTGTTATATTTCACATTCTTATAGCAACTGTTATATTTCACATTCTTATAGCAACTGTTATATTTCAGAATCTTATAGCAACTGTTATATTTCACAACTGTTATATTTCAGAATCTTATAGCAACTGTTATATTTCACATTCTTATAGCAACTGTTATAGGTCAGATCCTTACTGCAACTGTTATATTTCAACTTCTTATAGCAACTGTTATATTTCACATTCTTATAGCAACTGTTATATTTCAGAATCTTATAGCAACTGTTATATTTCACATTCTTATAGCAACTGTTATATTTCACATTCTTATAGCAACTGTTATATTTCAGAATCTTATAGCAACTGTTATATTTCACATTCTTATAGCAACTGTTATATTTCACATTCTTATAGCAACTGTTATATTTCAGAATCTTATAGCAACTGTTATATTTCACAACTGTTATATTTCAGAATCTTATAGCAACTGTTATATTTCACATTCTTATAGCAACTGTTATAGGTCAGATCCTTACTGCAACTGTTATATTTCACATTCTTATAGCAACTGTTATATTTCACATTCTTATAGCAACTGTTATATTTCAGAATCTTATAGCAACTGTTATATTTCACATTCTTATAGCAACTGTTATATTTCACATTCTTATAGCAACTGTTATATTTCAGAATCTTATAGCAACTGTTATATTTCACATTCTTATAGCAACTGTTATATTTCAGAATCTTATAGCAACTGTTATATTTCACATTCTTATAGCAACTGTTATAGGTCAGATCCTTACTGCAACTGTTATATTTCACATTCTTATAGCAACTGTTATATTTCACATTCTTATAGGAACTGTTATATTTCAGAATCTTATAGCAACTGTTATATTTCACATTCTTATAGCAACTGTTATATTTCAGAATCTTATAGCAACTGTTATATTTCACATTCTTATAGCAACTGTTATAGGTCAGATCCTTACTGCAACTGTTATATTTCACATTCTTATAGCAACTGTTATATTTCAGAATCTTATAGCAACTGTTATATTTCACATTCTTATAGCAACTGTTATAGGTCAGATTCTTATAGCAACTGCTATATTTCAGAATCTTAATGCACCTGTTATAGGTCAGATCCTTACTGCAACTGTTATATTTCACATTCTTATAGCAACTGTTATATTTCACATTCTTATAGCAACTGTTATATTTCAGAATCTTTTAGCAACTGTTATATTTCACATTCTTCTAGCAACTGTTATATTTCAGAATCTTATACCAACTGTTATATTTCACATTCTTATAGCAACTGTTATAGGTCAGATCCTTACTGCAACTGTTATATTTCACATTCTTATAGCAACTGTTATATTTCAGAATATTATAGCAACTGTTATATTTCACATTCTTATAGCAACTGTTATAGGTCAGTTTCTTATAGCAACTGCTATATTTCAGAATCTTAATGCACCTGTTATAGGTCAGATCCTTACTGCAACTGTTATAGGTCAGTTTCTTATAGCAACTGCTATATTTCAGAATCTTAATGCACCTGTTATAGGTCAGATCCTTACTGCAACTGTTATATTTCACATTCTTATAGCAACTGTTATATTTCACATTCTTATAGCAACTGTTATAGGTCAGATTCTTACTGCAACTGTTATATTTCAGAATCTTATAGCAACTGTTATATTTCAGATTCTTATAGCAACTGTTATATTTCACATTCTTATAGCAACTGTTATAGTTCAGATTCTTATAGCAACTGCTATATTTCACATTCTTATAGCAACTGTTATAGGTCAGATTCTTATAGCAACTGCTATATTTTAGAATCTTAATGCACCTGTTATAGGTCAGATCCTTACTGCAACTGTTATATTTCGCATTCTTATAGCAACTGTCATAGGTCAGATCCTTATAGCAACTGTTATAGGCCAGATCCTTATAGCAACTGTTATATTTCATATTCTTATAGCAACTGTTATAGGTCAGATTCTTATAGCAACTGCTATATTTCAGAAACTTAATGCACCCGTTATAGGTCATATCCTTACTGCAACTGTTATAGGTCAGATCCTTATAGCAACTGTTATAGGCCAGATCCTTATAGCAACTGTTATAGGCCAGATCCTTATAGCAACTGTTATAGATACTTATATAGCAACTGTTATAGCTCCTTATAGCAACTGTTATAGGTCAGATCCTTATAGCAACTGTCATAGGTCAGATCCTTACAGCTACTTTATAGTAACTGTTATATTTCAGATTTTTATAGCAACTGTTATATGCCAGATCCTTAAAGCAACTGTTATATATCCTTATAGCAACTGTTACATGTCAGATCCATATAGCAAATGTTATAGGTCAGATCCTTATTGCAACTTATAGGTCAGATCCTTATAGCAACTGTCATAGGTCAGATCCTTACAGCAACTGTTATAGGTCAGATCCTTACTGCAACTGTTAAAGGTCAGATCCTTATAACAAATGTCATAGGTCAGATCCTTATAGCAGCTGATATATGCCAAATCCTTATAGCAACTGTTATAGATCCTTATATCAACTGTTATAGGTCAGATCCATATAGCAACTGTTATAGATCAGATCCTTATAGCAACTGTTATATGCCAGATCCTTAAAGCAACTGTTATATATCCTTATAGCAACTGTTACATGTCAGATCCATATAGCAAATGTTATAGGTCAGATCCTTATTGCAACTTATAGGTCAGATCCTTATAGCAACTGTCATAGGTCAGATCCTTACAGCAACTGCTATATGCCAGATCCTTATAGCAACTGTCATAGGTCAGAACCTTATAGCAACTGTTATAGGTTAGATCCATATAGCAACTGTTATAAGTCAGGTCAGATCCTTATAGCTACTGAGATCCTTACAGTAACTTATATGTCAGATCCTTACAGCAACTGTTATAGGTCAAATCCCTTATATCAACTGTTATAGGTCAGATCCTTACAGCAGCTGTTATAGGTCAGATCCTTACAGCAGCAGTTATAGGTCAGATTCTTACAGCAACTGTCATAGGTCAGATCCTTACAGCAGGTGTTATAGGTCAGATCCTAATAGCAACTGTCATAGGTCAGATCCTTATAGCAACTGTCATAGGTCAGATCCTTACAGTAACTGTTAAAGGTCAGATCCTTACATCACCTGTTATAGGTCAGATTGCTATAGCAACTGTTATAGGTCAGATCCTTAATGAAACTGTCATAGGTCAGATCCTAACAGCAACTGTTATAAGTCAGATCCTTACAGCAACTGTCATAGGTCAGATTCTAACAGCAACTGTTATAGGTCAGATCCTTACAGCAACTGTCATAGGTCAGATCCTTACATCAACTGTCATAGGTCAGATCCTTACAGCGACTGTCATAGGTCAGATTCTTACAGCGACTGTCATAGGTTAGATCCTTACAGTGACTGTCAGAGATCAGATCCTTACAGTGACTGTTATAGGTCAGATCCTTACAGAAAATGTTATAGGTCAGATTCTTACAGCGACTGTTATAGGTCAGATCCTTACATCGACTGTCAGAGGTCAGATCCTTACAGCGACTGTCATAGGTCGCATCCTTACATCGACTGTCAGAGGTCAGATACTTACAGCGACTGTCGTAGGTCAGATCCTTACAGTGACTGTCAGAGGTCAGATCCTTACAGCGACTGTCATAGGTCAGATCTTTATTGCAAATGTCATAGGTCAGATCCTTACAGCAACTGTCATATGTCAGATCCTTACTGCAAATGTCACAGGTCAGATCCTTACATCGACTGTCAGAGGTCGGATTCTTACAGAGACTGTTATAGGTCAGACCCTTACAGCAAATGTCATAGGTCAGATACTTACATCGACTGTCAGAGGTCAGATTCTTACAGCGACTGTTATAGGTCAGATCCTTACATCGACTGTCAGAGGTCAGATCTTTACAGCAATTGTTATAGGTCAGATCCTCACTGCAAATGTCATAGGTCAGATCCTTACAGCAACTGTCATAGGTCAGATCCTTACAGCAACTGCCATGGTCAGATCCTTACTGCAAATGTCATAGGTCAGATCCTTGCAGCAACTGTCACAGGTCAGATACTTACAGCAAATGTCATAGGTCAGATCTTTACAGCAACTGTCATAGGTCAGATCCTTACAGCAACTGTCATAGGTCAGATCCTTACAGTGACTGTCATAGGTCAGATCTTTACTGCAAATGTCATAGGTCAAATCCTTACAGCAACTGTCATATGTCAGATCCTTACTGTAAATGTTATAGGTCAGATCCTTACAGCAACTGTTATAGGTCAGACCCTTTTAAATGTCATAGTTCAGATCCTTACAACAACTGTCAGAGGTCAGATCCTTACAGCAACTGTTATAGGTCAGAACCTTACATCGACTGTCAGAGGTCAGATCCTTACAGCGACTGTTATAGGTCAGATCCTTACAGCGACTGTCAGAGGTCAGATTCTTACAGCGACTGTCATAGGTCAGATCCTTACAGCGACTGTTATAGGTAAGATCCTTACAACGACTGTCAGAGGTCAGATCCTTACAGCGACTGTCATAGGTCAGATCCTTACATCGACTGTCAGATCCTTACAGCAACTGTTATAGGTCAGATTCTTACTGTAAATGTCATAGGTCAGAGCCTTACAGCAACTGTTATAGGTCAAATCCTTACTGCAAATGAGGTCAGATCCTTACAGCAACTGTTATAGGTCAGATCCTTACTGCAAATGAGGTCAGATCCTTACAGCAACTGTTATAAGTCAGATCCTTACTGCAAAATTAATGTCATAGGTCAGATACTTACAGAAACTGTCTTAGGTCAGATCCTTACTGCAAATGTCATATGTCAGATCCTTACAGCAACTGTTATAGGTCAGATTCTTACTGTAAATGTCATAGGTCAGAGCCTTACAGCAACTGTTATAGGTCAAATCCTTACTGCAAATGAGGTCAGATCCTTACAGCAACTGTTGTAGGTCAGATCCTTACTGCAAATGAGGTCAGATCCTTACAGCAACTGTTATAAGTCAGATCCTTACTGCAAAATTAATGTCATAGGTCAGATACTTACAGAAACTGTCTTAGGTCAGACCCTTATAGCAAATGTCATAGGTCAGATCCTTACATCGACTGTCAGAGGTCAGATTCTTACAACAACTGTTATAGGCTAGATCCTTACAGCAACTGTTATAGGTCAGAACCTTACAGCGACTGTCAGAGGTCAGATTCTTACAGCAACTGTCAGAGGTCAGATCCTTACAACGACTGTCAGAGGTCAGATTCTTACTGCAAATGTCATATGTCAGATTCTTACAGCGACTGTTATAGGTCAGACCCTTACAGCAAATGTCATAGGTCAGATCTTTACATCGACTGTCAGAGGTCAGATTCTTACAGCAACTGTTTTAGGTCAGATCCTTACAGCAACCGTCATAGGTCAGAACCTTACAGCGACTGTCATAGGTCAGATCCTTACAGCGACTGTCATAGGTCAGATCCTTACAACGACTGTTATAGGTCAGATCCTTACAGCAACCGTCATAGGTCAGAACCTTACAACGACTGTCAGATGTCAGATTCTTACAGCGACTGTCATAGGTCAGATCCCTACAGCAACTGTTATAGGTCAGATCCTTACAGCGACTGTTATATGTGGTCAGATCCTTACAGCGACTGTTATATGTCAGATCCTTACATCGACTGTATTTGTCAGATCCTTATATCGACTGTCAGAGGTCAGATCCTTACAGCGACTGTCATAGGTCAGATCCTTACTGCAAATGTCATAGGTCAGATCCTTACTGCAAATGTCATATGTCAGATTCTTACAGCGACTGTCATAGGTCAGACCCTTACAGCAAATGTCATAGTTCAGATCCTTACATCGACTGTCATAGGTCAGATCCTTACAGCGACTGTCATAGGTTAGATCCTTACAATGACTGTCAGATGTCAGATTCTTACAGCGACTGTCATAGGTCAGATCCTTACAGCGACTGTTATAGGTGGTCAGATCCTTACAGCTACTGTTATATGTCAGATCCTTACATCGACTGTATTTGTCAAATCCTTACAGCGATTGTCGTAGGTCAGATCCTTACATCGACTGTCAGAGGTCAGATCCTTACAGCGACTGTCATAGGTCAAATCCTTTCTGCAAATGTCATAGGTCAGATCCTTACAGCGACTGTTATAGGTGGTCAGATCCTTACAGCGACTGTTATATGTCAGATCCTTACATCGACTGTATTTGTCAGATCCTTACAGCGACTGTCATAGGTCAGATCCTTACAACGACAGTCAGAGGTCAGATCCTTACAGCGACTGTCATAGGTCAGATCCTTACAGCAACTGTCATAGGTCAGATCCTTACTGCAAATGTCATATGTCAGATTCTTACAGTGACTGTTATAGGTCAGACCCTTATAGCAAATGTCATAGGTCAGATACTTACATCGACTGTCAGAGGTCAGTTTCTCACAGCAACTGTTATAGGTCAGATCCTAACAGAGACTGTCAGAGGTCAGATTCTTACAGCGACTGTTATAGGTCAGATCCTTACATCGACTGTCAGAGGTCAGATCCTTACAGCGACTGTTATAGGTCATATCCTTACTGCAAATATCATAGGTCAGATCCTTACAGCAACTGTTATAGGTCAAATCCTTACTGCAGATGAGGTCAGATCCTTACAGCAACTGTCATAGGTCAGATTCTTATAGCAACTGTTATAGGTCAGATCCTTACTGCAAATGTCATAGTCAGATCCTTACAGCAACTGTTATAGGTCAGATCCTTACTGCAAATGAGGACAGATCCTTACAGCAACTGTTATAGGTCAGATCTTTACTGGAAATGTCATAGGTCAGATACTTACAGCAACTGTCATAGGTCAGATTCTTATAGCAACTGTTATAGGTCAGATTCTTATAGCAACTGTTATATTTCAGAATCTTATAGCAACTGTTGTATTTCAGATCCTTACAGCAACTGTCATAGGTCAGATTCTTATAGCAACTGTTATAGGTCAGATTCTTATAGCAACTGTTATATTTCAGAATCTTATAGCAACTGTTGTATTTCAGATTCTTACTGCAAATGTCATATTTCAGATTCTTACAGCGACTGTTATAGGTCAGACCCTTACAGCAAATGTCATAGGTCAGATCCTTACAGCAACTGTCGTAGGTCAGATCCTTACTGCAAATGTCATAGGTCAGATTCTTACGGCAACTGTTATAGGTCAGATCCTTACTGTAAATGTCATAGGTCAGATCCTGACAGCAACTGTTATAGGTCAAATCCTTACTGCAAATGAGGTCAGATCCTTAAAGCAACTGTTATAGGTCAGATCCTTACTGCAAATGTCATAGTCAGATCCTGACAGCAACTGTTATAGGTCAGACCCTTACTGCAAAAGAGATCAGATCCTTACAGCGACTGTCATAGGTCAGATCCTTACTGCAAATGTCATAGGTCAGATCCTTACAGCAACTGTCATAGGTCAGATCCTTACAGCAACTGTCATAGGTCAGATCCTTACAGCGACTGTCATAGGTCAGATCCTTACAGCGACTGTCAGAGGTCAGATCCTTACAGCGACTGTCATAGGTCAGATCCTTACAGTGACCGTCATAGGTAAGATCCTTACAGCGACCGTCATAGGTCAGATCCTTACAGCGACCGTCAGAGGTCAGATCCTTACAGCGACTGTTATAGGTCAAATCCTTACAATGACTGTATTTGTCAGATCCCTACAGCGACTGTCATAGGTCAGATTCTTACTGCAAATGTCATATTTCAGATTCTTACTGCGACTGTTATAGGTCAGACTCTTACAGCAAATGTCATAGGTCAGATCCTTACAGCAACTGTCGTAGGTCAGATCCTTACTGCAAATGTCAGAGGTCAGATTCTAACAGAAACTGTTATAGGTCAGATCCTTACTGTAAATGTCATAGGTCAGATCCTTACAGCAACTGTTATAGGTCAAATCCTTACTGCAAATGAGGTCAGATCCTTAAAGCAACTGTTATAGGTCAGATCCTTACTGCAAATGTCATATTCAGATCCTGACAGCAACTGTTATAGGTCAGATCCTTACTACAAAAGAGATCAGATCCTTACAGCAACTGTCATAGGTCAGATCCTTACTGCAAATGTCATAGGTCAGATCCTTACAGCAACTGTCATAGGTCAGATCCTTACAGCAACTGTCACAGGTCAGATCCTTACAGCGACTGTCAGAGGTCAGATCCTTACAGCGACTGTCATAGGTCAGATCCTTACAGTGACTGTCATAGGTAAGATCCTTACAGTGACTGTCATAGGTCAGATCCTTACAGCGACCGTCAGAGGTCAGATCCTTACAGCGACTGTTATAGGTCAAATCCTTACAATGACTGTATTTGTCAGATCCCTACAGCGACTGTCATAGGTCAGATTCTTACAGCAAATGTCATATTTCAGATTCTTACAGCAAATGTCGTAGGTCAGATCCTTACTGCAAATGTCATAGGTCAGATTATTACAGCAACTGTTATAGGTCAGATCCTTACTGTAAATGTCATAGGTGAGATCCTGACAGCAACTGTTATAGGTCAAATCCTTACTGCAAATGTCATAGGTCAGATCCTTACAGCAACTGTCGTAGGTCAGATCCTTACTGCAAATGTCATAGGTCAGATTCTTACAGCAACTGTTATAGGTCAGATCCTTACTGTAAATGTCATAGTCAGATCCTTACAGCAACTGTTATAGGTCAGATCCTTACTGCAAAAGAGATCAGATCCTTACAGCAACTGTCATAGGTCAGATCCTTACTGCAAATGTCATAGGTCAGATCCTTACAGCGACTGTCATAGGTCAGATCCTTACAGCAACTGTCATAGGTCAGATCCTTACAGCAACTGTCAGAGGTCAGATCCTTACAGCGACTGTTATAGGTCAAATCCTTACAATGACTGTATTTGTCAGATCCCTACAGCGACTGTCATAGGTCAGATTCTTACTGCAAATGTCATATTTCAGATTCTTACAGGGACTGTTATAGGTCAGACTCTTACAGCAAATGTCATAGGTCAGATCCTTACAGCAACTGTCGTAGGTCAGATCCTTACTGCAAATGTCATAGGTCAGATTATTACAGCAACTGTTATAGGTCAGATCCTTACTGTAAATGTCATAGGTCAGATCATGACAGCAACTGTTATAGGTCAAATCCTTACTGCAAATGAGGTCAGATCCTTACAGCAACTGTTATAGGTCAAATCCTTACTGTAAATGAGGTCCAATCCTTACAGCAACTGTTATAGGTCAGATCCTTACTGCAAATGTCATAGTCAGATCCTTACAGCAACTGTTATAGGTCAGATCCTTACTGCAAAAGAGATCAGATCCTTACAGCAACTGTTATAGGTCAGATCCTTACTGCGAATGTCATAGGTCAGATCCTTACAACAACTGTCATAGGTCAGATCCTTACAGCAACTGTCATAGGTCAGATCATTACAGCGACTGTCATAGGTCAGATCCTAACAGCGACTGTCAGAGGTCAGATCCTTACAGCGACTGTCATAGGTCAGATCCTTACAGCGACTGTCATGGGTCAGATCCTTACAGCGACTGTCAGAGGTCAGATCCTTACAGCGACTGTTATAGGTCAGATCCTTACATCGACTGTATTTGTCAGATCCTTACAGCGACTGTCATAGGTCAGATCCTTACATCGACTGTCAGAGGTCAGATCCTTACAGTGACTGTCATAGGTCAGATCCTTACTGTAAATGTCATAGGTCTGATCCTTATAGCAACTGTCACAGGTCAGATCCTTATAGCAACTGTTAAATGCCAGATCCTTATACTAACTGTTATAGATCCTTACAGCAACTGTTATAGGTCAGATCCATATAGCGACTGTCATAGGGCAGATCCTTACAGCGACTGTCATAGGTCAGATCCTTACTGCAAATGTCACAGGTCAGATCCTTACAGCGACTGTCATAGGTCAGATCCTTACAGCGACTGTTATAGGTCAAATCCTTACAATGACTGTATTTGTCAGATCCCTACAGCGACTGTCATAGGTCAGATTCTTACTGCAAATGTCATATTTCAGATTCTTACAGAGACTGTTATAGGTCAGATCCTTACAGCAACTGTCGTAGGTCAGATCCTTACTGCAAATGTCATAGGTCAGATTATTACAGCAACTGTTATAGGTCAGATCCTTACTGTAAATGTCATAGGTCAGATCATGACAGCAACTGTTATAGGTCAAATCCTTACTGCAAATGAGGTCAGATCCTTACAGCAACTGTTATAGGTCAAATCCTTACTGCAAATGAGGTCCAATCCTTACAGCAACTGTTATAGGTCAGATCCTTACTGCAAATGTCATAGTCAGATCCTTACAGCAACTGTTATAGGTCAGATCCTTACTGCAAAAGAGATCAGATCCTTACAGCAACTGTTATAGGTCAGATCCTTACTGCAAATGTCATAGGTCAGATCCTTACAGCAACTGTCTTAGGTCAGATCCTTACAGCGACTGTCATAGGTCAGATCCTTACAGCGACTGTCATAGGTCAGATCCTTACAGCAACTGTCATAGGTCAGATCCTTACAGCGACTGTCATAGGTCAGATCCTTACAGCGACTGTCAGAGGTCAGATCCTTACAGCGACTGTTATAGGTCAGATCCTTACATCGACTGTATTTGTCAGATCCTTACAGCGACTGTCATAGGTCAGATCCTTACATCGACTGTCACAGGTCAGATCCTTACAGTGACTGTCATAGGTCAGATCCTTACTGTAAATGTCATAGGTCTGATCCTTATAGCAACTGTCACAGGTCAGATCTTTATAGCAACTGTTATAGGTCAAATCTTACAATGACTGTATTTGTCAGATCCCTACAGCGACTGTCATAGGTCAGATTCTTACTGCAAATGTCATATTTCAGATTCTTACAGAGACTGTTATAGGTCAGACTCTTACAGCAAATGTCATAGGTCAGATCCTTACAGCAACTGTCGTAGGTCAGATCCTTACTGCAAATGTCATAGGTCAGATTATTACAGCAACTGTTATAGGTCAGATCCTTACTGTAAATGTCATAGGTCAGATCATGACAGCAACTGTTATAGGTCAAATCCTTACTGCAAATGAGGTCAGATCCTTACAGCAACTGTTATAGGTCAAATCC
>JAWPHD010026091.1:0-14266 GCA_037043455.1 Cyrtodaria siliqua | reverse complement strand
AAAAGGATTGCGCAGAGGATAATGACACATCAGATTCTGGGGAGATGGACGCACAAAACAATGAAACTTATACATGTACTTTACCACTGCATGTACCGCAGACAGAAACACCATCGATCGGGTCAGAAAGTGTAACGCTCACCGAAGGGCCGATCATTCGCTCAAATAACAATAGCCATTCAAACAACGACGTATTGTGCACGACAGTAATCTGGTCAGCTCGTTGAATAACGGGGTGATTAGCAAAGCGTGGTAGATAGCTATTGTCCTTTATTGAAAGACAGTGACAATTCTCGTGCAGGTATCTCGGTCAGGCACACATTTAATCATTTTGAACATAGAGATATTTTAAATGTTTGTGGACATGCATATAATAAAACACCGACTGCACAACCAGGTAAACCTGTTCCACAATTCAAGATGAATACTTTGTCATTAAATGTTTGTGGTTTAATGTCTAAGCTAAAATGTCCAGATTTTATTTCCTTTATAAATAAATATGACATTATTGGAATACAAGAAAGAAAAACATGATATCGATGTAGTGGATATTTCAGGTTATTGCGTTTATTATAATAATAGAAAACGGATTTCAAGGCGCCGGTCTGGTGGTATTGTTTTACTTATTAAAGAACAATTGCTACCAATGATCAAAGTAGATCAATCACATTCTAGTAAGCTTGTTTTATGGTTCACGATTTCCAAAGATTTAATATTAACACATGAAAACCTTAAATGTGGCGTAGTTTATATACCACCTTATGGTTCCAAATACATGGCTGATGACCCATACCTTGAAATTCAAAATGAATTATTCAGATACTATATGTTGTTGAATTTGTATGGCTAAATAATACTTGGAACGAGTTCCAAGTGATATTTAGCCATACAAATTCAATAACCTTTTTATTGTATACTTTCATATTGTTTTCGATCAATGTTAATTGTATGACTATTACTTTTCATTGTATTTGTGTTATTTTTATAGCTTTGATGGAATTCCTATCTTGCTATTCAGTTTCATTTTGTGTGGATGATTATTTTGCGCGAAATTAAATGCAATAACCTATAATATTGCACGCTTAGCTCAATGCAAACTAAACGGGACAATATGAAAGTATACAATAATGTGGGAGTCAAACAATATTATTTTACTTGGAGATTTTAACTCTAGAACAAGCTGTTTAAATTATTTTGTACAAGCTGTTTAAATTATTTTGTACAAATAGATGAGCACATTACCGATTTATATGGTCTCCAGGAACTCCACGATGAAGGAGAAGCAATATTAGATTTGTTTAAAACGTTTAATATTCCGACTGAGAGAAATAGTGTGGACAAACGGCCAAACGCCTACGGCTATAAATTGTTGAACTTCTGTAAAAATAATAATGTATTTATTTTAAATGGTAAAATAGGCTCAGATATGCAGAGCCCAAAATTTACATGCAAAGATAAAAGTACTGTTGATTATTTCCTGTCATCAGCCAATAATTTCGAAGTTATAGATAACCTTGCCTGGGGATTTTCTAAGTCGAAAGAAATTGAAAGGATTCACTTAAAATTTGGTAAATATATTTTAAATGTTAAGACTTCTACTAGCAATGCGGGTATTTACGGGGAACTTGGGCGGTATCCATTGTATATATTGCGCTATGTTAGAATCGTTAAATATTGGTGCAAAACAGTTAACTCTGACAATATTATAATTTCTAGTATTTACAATAATTCCGTCAATAACATAGAAAATTGGCGTAATAGTTGGGCTGGGAATATTAAAAAGCTTCTAAACGAGTATGGTTTTGGCTATGTTTGGAATAATCCAAATAGTGTTCCTTTGAAAACATTTCATACTGTTTTTAAACAGCGTTTAGTCGATTGTTTTGTTCAAAAGTGGAACAGCGATGTTGTAAATAATAGAGTTTTGTCAATGTATTTACATTTTAAAGGCAATTTTGAATATGAACTATATCTCGATATTTTGCCATATAAGTTGCGAATTGTTTTATCAAAACTAAGACTATCGTCGCATTCACTGCGAATTGAAACTGGGCGCTACGCACAGAACAGATTAGAAAGAAACCAACGTTATTGTACCATTTGTAATTCTAATGACATTGAAGATGAATACCATTTTGTTTTGATTTGTCCTGTATATGTTAATATAAGAAGAAAATACATTAAAAAGTACTATTATAAACGTCCAAGTGTTTTAAAATTCATAGAGCTAATGAAAACAAGTAATAAGAAAGAGTTGTTTAATTTATCTTGGTTTATAAAAGAAGCATTTGATTCTCGTAATGATTTTATGTTTTATCAAAACTAGGTTTATCCTCGAATGAAAAACTATTTTCAATTAATTATTTATGTTACTGCTTTTGTGATAATGAGAACAATTTTTTTTTTTTTTTTTTTTAATTTAGTATTTAATTTAATTTGCGTAAGTTAAAGTTCAGTGTCATTTCCACATTTTTATTCAATTATTTAATATTTCAAATTATTCAATAATACAATTTATTTGAAACTAGTGTGCAAAATTATGTTTTTGTTGTTTGTTTGTTTTGTTTATTCTGTCACGTATAAATGTTTGCATATTGTATATGATGATAAACTTGTAAAGTTTAAATCAATAAAAAAATATCTGTCTGTCTGTCTGTCTTGAAGTTCTTGATTTTATCAGCTTATTTTCCGATGTGCATTGTCCCGTTTTACTGACAATTAATACGGATTATGAACAAAATTTAGCTCAAACACAATGCCTGAGTAGCGCTACACAAAAGGTCAAATTATGGGACGTAGATAAAGCTGATATATTCGTTGATAATTTCGACATATTACAAGCTTGCGAAATTGAAACCAAGTTAGATTTACTTACAGGAAAAGAAAATGTTACAATATTTGATATAAATGAAGTTGTTGAAAATGTAACTTTTTGAATCGTGTGCAAAACAGTCATTTGGAGTTTGTAAAACTAAAAGTGTTAATATCAAAGTGAAACCATGGTTTAATAAGGAATGTACACGAGCAAGAAATGTATATCACACTACTCGACGATTATACAATAAATATTAGAGTACATATTATAAAAATATTTTAAAAATTGTAAGTAAAAAATATAAATTTACATTAGCCTTAAATCACAAAAAATATAAATCAGACAGAATAAATAAACTTAGAAGTTTAAAAGGCATAAACCCCAGGCAATACTGGAAAATCATAAATGGGAATAAGAAGAACGAAACTGTTAAGGCATCCCTTGACAATTTTTACACATATTTTAAAAATATTAACACAAGAGAATATTCAGAAAGTCATACGGAGCTCCATGTGGAAAGTAACGAAATTAATGACGAAATTAATCATCCAATCAATGAGGAAGAAATCAAAACAGCAGTAAGACTATTAAAAAACAATAAATCTCCCGGAACCGACAACGTAATAAATGAACATATAAACTCGACAATCAATACTATGTTACCAATTTATACTAAACTTTTTAATCTGATTTTTGATAATGGGATCGTTCCCGAAAACTGGACTTTAGGAATTATTAAGCCTATCTTTAAAAACAAAGGAGATGCAACCCTACCTGAAAACTATCTTCCCATTACACTTCTAAGCTGTTTTGGAAAATTGTTTACGTGTATACTCAATAACAGACTTAACCAGTATGCCGAACAATGTCAAGATCTAAACTTCTTCGGTTGTAATAACGGTGTAAGGCAAGGTGAAAACCGTTCACCCTTTTTATTTTCAATTTTTCTCAACGATATTGAATCTTACTTAGAGGTCTAATTACACTAAATCAACAGGAAGTGCTCGCCTTGTGCAGTCGAAAGTAGTTCTGTATTAAAGAGTGCTAATCTTTTTTTCTTTTAAAACTTTTTTTAGTGCAGTTTCCTGTTATTTTTTGGCTGTAACTGTATTCTGGACATGTTGTTGATATTTGAAAATGCAGCTCATTATGTTTTTGACAGTTTTTGATATAAATTTGAGAAGTGACAGTAGACAGGGTATGAAATTGCAAGGGGTAAACATAGTGTTGACCTTTGACCCGGTGTTAGTATACAACTGAAGAAATGTTTCTTAGAAGGTATTAAACCCCCTATTTCCTTGTTGATGTTTAATAGCAGACATGTTTATTTGCATGATAAAGTAAGTTTCCCAGAATTCTAACGAGGTTTGAGTTTTTAACAGGTTGTCAACATTCTAACTTTACTATGGAAGGGCAATGGAGACTCATTTACGCTATTATAACCTAGATAGAGATATAAATGGTGTTGCGTGCAATGTAAATGTGGATGATATTCATGCCTATCTAAAGTTATTTGTACTTTTGTATGCTGACGACAAAGTAATATTTAGTGATGATGAACATGATTTACAAAACGCATTAAACAGCTTTGAAAAATATTGCACCGAATGGAAACTAAATGTTAATACATCTAAAACAAAAATAATGATTTTTAGCAAAGGCAGACTTAAGCAAAATCTTAAATCATTAAATAATGAAATTGTTGAAATAGTAAATGAATACAAGTATCTTGGCATACAGCTCGGTCGCAGTGGTTCCTATTTAACTGCGAAAAAACATATAGTTGAACAAGGAAATAAGGCATTATTTGCCCTTTTAAAAAAGATATGCTGTTTAGACCTCCCATTTGCCATGCAAATTGACCTTTTTAATAAAACAATAAAACCTGTACTATTATATGGTTCCGAATTATGGGCTTTCGGTAACATCGACATAATTGAGCGAATTCAACTGAAATTCTACAAATATAAATTTAATCTTAAAAATGCAACTCCGTCCGATATGATATATGGAGAATTGGGAATACTGCCTCTATCTATCGATATTAAAACACGAATAATCTCATTCTGGTCTAAACTCATTGCTAATGAAATGGATAATAAACTATCCTCCCTAGTATATTCTGTAGTGCACGCATAACATGAAAATACAAGAGCTGTCGGAGAACAGCGCAGCTCGACTATTCGACTTTTCGGAGAATAATAAATTTATAGCTAGTATATACCATCAGAAAACAAGGCTACAACAATGTGGGATGGGGATGGGAGCACAACATAACTATTCGTAAGAATTGACCAAAACTACACAGAAATATATTAAAAAAATAAAAAATAAAAAAATCAAGTTTTGAGTGGGGTGCGGGGTGGGGGTGGGAGAGAGGCGGGTGGATGGTGGGGGAGTCGGGGTGGAGTGGGCAACATATATGTGTAAGAAGCTATGTAATAATTCACCAAAACAACACAAAAATATGAAGAAAAAAATAATTAAATAATCGAGTTTGAGTGGGGATGGGGTAGAGGCGTGGGGTGGGGAAGGCAACATGTGTAAGAATTGACTAAAACAACAAAGAAATATGTAAAAAAAAAAAAAAAAAAGTGGGGCGGGGTGAGAGGCGGGGGTGGGGCAACATATATGTGTAAGAATTGACAACAGCAACACAGAAATATGTAAAAAAATAAATATCTATATAGTTTCAAGTGGGGGTGGGGTGGGGGGAGCGGGGGGGAGAGGCGGGATTGAGTTGGGGGCGGGGGGAGGGTGCAACATATATGTGTAAGAATTGACTAAAACAACAAAGAAATATGTAAAAAGAAAGAAAAAATCTAGTGTGGTGGGGGGGGGAGAGGCGGGCTAGGTGGGGTGAGGGGTGGGGGGGCGTTGAGGGGGCAACATATATGTGTAAGAATTGACAAAAGCAACACAGAAATATGTAAAAAAAAAAAGTTTCAAGTGGGGGTGGGGTGTGGGGGAGAGCTGGGGGAGAGCGGGGGGAGAGGCGGGAGTGGGTTGGGGGGAGGGGGGCGGGCGGGGGAGGGGCAACATATATGTGTAAGAATTGACTAAAACAACAAAAAAATATGTAAAAAAAAAAGTTTCAAATGTGGGGGGTAGGGGGGAGGGGGTGAGAGGCGGGGTGGGCGGGGGGGTGGGGGCGGGGAAGGTTGCAACATATATTTGTAAGAAATGACTAAAACAACACAGAAATATATAAAAAAAAAAAGATTTTCAAGTGGGGGTTGGGTGGGGGGGGGGAGCGGGGGTGAGAGGCGGGAGTGGGTTGGGGTGGGGGGAGGGGGCAACATATGTGTGTAAGAATTGACTTAAAGAACAAAGAAATATGTAAAAAAAAAAAGTTCCAAGTGTGGGGCGGGGTGGGGTGGGGGTGAGAGGGTTGGGGGGGGGGGGGGAGGGTGTTGCAACATATATGTGTAAGAATTGACAAAAAGCAACACAGAAATATGTAAAAAAAAATACATAATAGTTTCAAGTGGGGTGGGGTGGGGTGGGGGATGTGGAGCCTGGGTGTGGGTGAGAGGCAGGAGTGGGATGGGTTGTGGGGGGGGGGGGGGGTGGATCGGGCAACATATATGTGTAAAAATTGACTAAAACAACAAAGAAATATGTAAAAAAAAAAGAAAAAAGTTTCAAGTCTGGGGCGGGTAGGGGGTGGGGGTGATGGGGAGAGAGGCGGGAGTGCGTTGGGGTTTGGGTGTGGGGGGGGGAACATATGTGTAAGAATTGACTAAAACAACAAAGAAATATGTAAACAAAAATAAAAAATTCAAGTGTGGGGCATGGTGGGTGGGGTGATGGGTTGAGAGGCGAGGGGCGGGGGGGGGGGAGGAGGAGCGGGGAGGTTTGCAACATATATGTGTAAGAACTGACAAAAGCAACACACAAATATGTAAAAAAAAAAAAGTTTCAAGTCTGGGGCGGGGTGGGGTGGTGATGGGTGAGAGGCGTGGGGGGAGGGGGGGGAGCGGGCAGTTGCAACATATATGTGTAAGAATTGACTAAAACAACACAGAAATATTTTTAAAAAAAATTAAAAAAAATAAATTCAAGTGTGGGGCGTGGTGGGTAGGGTGATGGGGTAAGAGGCGGGAAGGGGGGGGGGGGAGGGTGTTGCAACATATATGTGTAAGAATTGACAAAAAGCAACACAGAAATATAATAGTTTCAAGTGGGGTGGGGTGGGGTGGGGTGGGGTGGGGGATGTGGAGCGCGGGTGTGGGTGAGAGGCAGGAGTGGGATGGGGTGTGTTTGGGGTGGGGGTGGATCGGGCAACATATATGTGTAAAAATTGACTAAAATAACAAAGAAATATGTAAAAAAAAAAAAAAAAAAGTTTCAAGTCTTGGGCGGGTAGGGGGTGGGGGTGATGGGGTGAGAGGCGGGGAGTGCGTTGGGGTTTGGGTGGGGAGAGGGGGGGGGGGGGCAACATATGTGTGTCAAGAATTGACTAAAACAACAAAGAAATATGTAAAAAAAAATTAAAAAATTCAAGTGTGCGGCATGGTGGGTGGTGGGGTGGGGTGATGGGGTGAGAGGCGGGGGGGCGGGGGGGGGGAGGAGGGGCGGGGAGGTTTGCAACATATATGTGTAAGAACTGACAAAAGCAACACACAAATATGTAAAAAAAAAAAAGTTTCAAGTCTGGGGCGGGTTGGGGGGTGTGGGGGGGGGTGTAGGGGGGGGGGGTGATGGGTGAGAGGCGGGGGGGGGGGTGGGGAGCGGGGGCAGTTGCAACATATATGTGTAAGAATTGACAAAAAAAAAAACACAGAAATATTTTTAAAAAATATAAAAAATAAAAATGGTGGGGCGTGGTGGGTGGGGTGATGGGGTCAGAGGCGGGAGGGGGGGGGGGGAGGGGGTAGGGTTGCAACATATGTGTAAGAATTGACTAAAACAACACAAAAATATGTAAAAAAAACAAAAAGTTTCAAGTCTGGGGCGGGGTGGGGGTGATGGGGTGAGAGGCGGGGGGCGGGGGCGGGGGCAGTTGCAACATATATGTGTAAGAATTGACTAAAACAACACAGAAATATTTTTTAAAAAAAATAAAAAATAAAAATTCAAGTGTGGGGCGTGGTGGGTGGGGTGATGGGGTAAGAGGCGGGAAGGGGGGGGGGGGGGGGGGGGTAGGGGTTGCAACATATATGTGTAAGAATTGACTAAAACAACACAAAAATATGTAAAAAAAAAAAAAGTGTGGAGGGGAGTGGGGGCGGGGGTAGAGAGAGAGGGGGGGGGGGAGGGGGTCGAGGAGGGAGCCCATGTCCCAATATGGGTGAAGTAATAAGATGCATAATTCTATAACAAATCCCAAACCAAAATTATAGATATATACATGCTTACATGCAAGCCTAGATCTGCCTTTATTGCACATTTTATGGGCCATCACAATTTGGGTTCCATGGGAGCCCAGAATTTGCAGAAGACAAAATTATTTATCCAACCCTTTACAACATACTATAAGGAAACCAATTCCAAAATTTAGTTCAGCTAGGACAAAAAAAGTAAGAGATATAGACCTGTAAACACAGCTTACACAGCTTACACGCAACATTTGATGTGAAACAGACATATGTTAAGGGCTATCATAATTTGGGTTCCATGGGAGCCCATGGGTTACAGGAAGCAAAATTGCTAATGCAGCCCTTAAGATAAAGCTACATGGACAAATTTGGTTGTGGTAGGATAAGAAATGTAAGAGATATAGACTTGTAAACACAGCTTACACGCAAACCTTTATGTGGGACGCCGACGCCGACGGCGACACCAACGCCGACGCCGACCCCGGGGTGATTACATAAGCTCTCTTATTCTTCGAATAGTCGAGCTAAAAATGATAAAGTCAGAGTAGATAAACAATGTTAAAAACGAAATATGCTCTCTAGGTTTCTCTGGAATATGGTATTCACCCAGTTTTAGTAATGCGAAATGGCTTGTAAAATCATCAAAACAAAAATTGAAGGATATATTTATACAAAAATGGTCATCGACTGTTAATATCTCACCATCGAGTACTATTTATAGAATGTTTAAAAACACATTTGAACAAAGCCCATATATCTCATTATTACCTCCCTTACTTTGTAAACGCTTTTTTATGTTCCAATTGAAATTGGAAGATGGCAAAGCATACCTTTAAACGAAAGACGGTGTATGTATTGCGAACATGACGTCGGAGACGAGTTCCATTATTTATTAGTTTGTAATCAATTCAAGGAACAAAGAACGAAATATATAAAACCGTACTATTTTAGACGCCCAAATGCTATAAAATTTGAAAACTTAATGACTGTTAAACATCCGATTATATTCAAGAAACTGTGTATTTTTATCGATATCATTATGAAAAACTTTAATTAGTATGCAAATTCAAATTGAATGTGATATATAGAGAATTGTTTAGACAAAAGATGTATTATGTAGAAGAAATATTGTTATAAGTTTAAAATATAAACATGTTCGCTTTAAAGTGTAAATATCCCCTTTTCCTTTCTTTATTATTATTATTATTATTATTATTATTACCTAACATGTTCCTATCGTTTCGCTTTCGTACGATCAGGTTCTTTGTTAAATGAATAGTAGTTTCACGATCGATAATATAAGTGTTGATGTGTTCGCTTGCATTGCATAGAATGTTATATATATATGTGTGTGTGTGTGTGTGTGTGTGTGTGTGTGTGTGTGATTGTTACATATAATACTGTAAATATGTTTATACCAAAGCCAGACGAGGCAACACAATTACCGACATAACAATTTAAGCAACTATAGGACAAAGAAAGAGAATTACTTACCATAGTGCTAAACGAAATCCGAATCATGTAATGCTACATTTATGTCCACACGTGAAAGTGATTACACATGACTGATAGAATAAAGCGGCTACCGTATAAACTGCAATTCGCTCGAACATCACGTGCATCATGTGTTTTCTTTGTTTATTGACATACTACAATCTTGTAAAGATACTAAGACATAAGACCGTCTGTGAATTATTTTCTTTCTTTGTCCATACTTTAGAGTCAATATTGAATCTTGAATCTTGATGAACATATAAAACATTTCTTTTTAATTTTAAAAAAAATAATACAAAACCCGAAACTTAATATAGTATCCATTTAGTACACACCAATAGTTTACATAATTATATCTGCATTTAATTTTATAAATGTGTATGGTATTGAAATGACGGAGAAAAGAACATCAAAACGTATGTGTTTTTTTTATTTTTGTTTTTTGTTATATAGAATACATTGATATGTATAAATAAACACAATATCTCCCTCCCACCTAATCACGTATTAGATATGGACAATATATTATGTTGACTGTCTATAGTTTGTGCAGAGTCTACCTTACCTTGCTACTATTTACATTGAATTGTGTTTAAATTGCTATTCCGCCATAATGGCATTATTATCATGCATTGACTATGTTGATTCCATTGCTGTTTGCTTAATATGTAAACCTTGGTGAAATAAAGAAAGAAAAAAAAAAAGTACAAAAAAAAAGAGAAACTCGCAGCCCAAACTAATATTACACTCGCGGTAATAATAGTGAGCGTGAGCGTAAAGTAAGTCGACATTGCTCCTGACTGAGCTAACCGGGCTATACATATGAAGCAATACATACTATGGTGAAAACCTTATGCGCGTGATCCCAGAAAAGATAAATATGGTGGGTCCCACTTTATTTACAAATAATAATTAAAGCTTCTTTTTTTTTCAAACTCACGAATGTATTACTACAGACTTTTTAGGGTCTATGCTCATGTTTTCATTTATACATTTCACTGAATAAAAGTCGGACGGTTATTTGGTTATGCTCAATATCTGCCTACTTACGGACAGTGTCCCTTTAACATAGTTATCTAGGTAGTGTTATCCCTGAATTATACTTCACAAATCTGTGAATTAGTTACACGACCTTGAGCATGACATAAGCTGAGCATGGCTCAATACACAATTTTATCAAGTTTGTATTTATTATTCAAGTATAGGACACCTTAGATAAAAGTGTAAAAATATTAAACTTTTTACTTTATTTCAAACTTTACTTTATTTCAAACTGCTTAATTTCACAAATCAGTGAACAGATAAAGCAAATTACAGCAATAACATACATGTATAAATACATAACACAATGACGGAACTAATAGGAAACGACTATTTACATATTATTAATGATAGTTGAGAAAAATAGTACATGAGTCAAAAAAAAAAAATACATTCACTTTTAACTTTATTAATTTTTACATTTATTCAATTTTTAACAGTTCAGTTACTTATTTTACAGAAAGTCATCTGTTTGGTATCATAATTTATATAGATTTAACAGTTTTATTAAGTCTGTTTTTATGTACTTAGATATTTATATATAGACATTTACCTATATATAACTGTTAATGGCTAATGTTGTAAAATTATATATGTAATAATACAATAGTGATTACATGTTATGTAAAGACAACAATTTAATAGTAGTTGAGTAAACAACAACAACAAAACCTTAACTAGTGCTCATACTTGTAGATATTGAACAAATCGCCTGAAACACCTTTCCGAGTATTGAAAGCTGTGTCTACGACGCTCAATAATATAAATAGTATACGACAAGACATTGAGCGCAGCCTTTAGTTGAAATAGGATCGAAACTTAACGAAATACACTAAAGACTGTGTTCTATTATCGGTATACTAATTATCAAATATATATTTTTATCACAAATAAAAAGGTTGTATTGGTACATATATTTACACATATATTTACACTCAGAGTCGTTTTTTATTATTTAAATACATATACCAGAAATTATCAGTTTATCCCTTTAAAATAATCTGTTATTTTACTACAGAATACACTCAGTTTATTTGTATTACATTTATTTTCATTTGTGAACAATTCTATGAATTTCGGCATGTTTGGTCGTGAGTAAAAATATTTGTTAATATACTTTTTTCTATCATTATGAAATAACGGGCATACTAAAACAAAATGAAACTCATCCCCAAGATCATTACATTGGGTGCATTTTCTGTCAGATGTTGGGATATTCCTCCATCTTCCGACCTCTATTGGTAACCTGTGATTTCTTGTTAAAAATGCTATAAGCTTCTTACAGTTTAAAACTGTTAATGCATTAATATAAAAACTTTGTTTAAAACTAGTTTTCAAAAATTTGTAGATGTTTGTGTCCGAAGTACGACCAAGCTCGGAATGCCAATTTTGGATGAAGATATCTTTAAGTTTTTGGCTGAACGATTTAACGAACCACTTTCCATTTAAAAAGTCCTGGCTGTACCAAATTCCGGAAAAGCCAGACGTGCATAACATGTGTTTAATATTTTCTATCCAGGTAGACTTGACGAGATCCGAATAATGTAGTTCTCTTATCAAAATATATAATTTTGAAGAGAGTTTCGTTGTACTGTCACTACTGATATTTTCTATTAATCTTGTCCAGTAGGCAACTGTCCTCTTATTAATATCAATATATAACGGGGTAATGCCAAGTTCTCCATAAATCATGTATGATGGAGTAGTCTTTTTCATATTAAAGATATACTTGTAAAATTTTAGCTGTACTCTTTCTATTATATCTATTTTTCCACTACCCCACACTTCACTAGCGTACAAAAGTATAGGTTTTATAGTTTTTTCAAAAAGGTCAATTTGTATATCATACGGAAGTGATAATGATTTAATCTTTCTCAGCAAAGAGAACATGGCTTTATTAGCTTGTTCTGAAATATACTTTTTTGCACTATTAAAGGAACCACTTCTAGAAAAGTATATACCTAAATATTTATATTCATCAACAATTTCTACGTTTTCGTTTCCTATTTTATATACAGTATTTCGTAATCTTCGCCCCTTACTGAAAATTAGTATTTTTGTTTTGTTTACATTAATATTAAGCTTCCACGTGTCGCAATAATCTTTAAATATATCAAGGGCAGTTTGAAGTCCGTGTTCGTTATCACTAAAAATCACGGTATCGTCTGCATATAAAAGTATAAACAATTTTAAAAATATCTGGGTTTCATCTATAACAATGTCTCTATTAATGCCATCTACCCCTCTACTGTTAAGATAGACTTCAAGGTCATTCAAAAATAAACTAAATAAAAATGGGGAAAGATTTTCACCTTGTCTTACGCCGACATGACAGTTAAAATAGGGAGAATTCCCCTCATTCGTTACAACTTTTGATTTTATATTATTATACAAGTTATGTATAACTTTAAAACATTTTCCATTTATGTTTTCATTTCTTAATTTCTGCCAAAGACCAATTCTCCAAACAGAGTCAAATGCTTGTTTAAAGTCTATAAAACAACAGAATAACTTCTTTTTGTCTGATTGTACAATGTCTATTAAACATTTGAGAATAAATAAATTGTCAACAGTAGAAAAATTCTTTCGAAAACCAGCTTGTGTTTCATGTATAATACAATATTTCTCTGCATATTTAGTTAATCTAGTATTGAGAATACTCGTAAAAAGTTTTCCTAGGCAACTAAGCAATGATATTGGACGGTAATGTTCAGGAAGCTTAGGGTCTCCTTTGCTTTTGCAAATGGGCTTTATGAGTCCAATAGTCCAGCTCTCAGGAATGAAACCGTTGTCAAAGATAGTATTAAAAAGTTTCACGTACAATAATTACATAACATTTATAGTCGATTTTATTTGCTCATTGACAATATTATCGATGCCTGGGCATTTATTATTTTTTAAGCTTTTAACAGCAAATAGTATTTCTTCTGCAGCGATTGGTTCGTTAATTTCATTATTTATTTCATTAATAGTGTTATCGTCTAGATTTACATCATGTGTTGCATTTTGTCCATTTTCATTGTCGTGTTCATTCTCATTTAATGATTTAAAAAAATTGTAAAAATCATCAAGAGACGCATTTGCTACCGATTGTTTATATTGCGTGTTTAAAAGGTTCCAATACTGTCTTGGGTTTGCATGTTTCAGCAATCTAAGTTTTTCTACTTTAGCTTGATTATAATTATTGTAAGACCTGCGTAATGTATCTTTATAATTTTTACTAACAGTTTTCAATAAATTCTTAAAAAAGGGCGTTCTGTATTTATTATAAGCCCTTCTTGTTTTATGGTATATATTTCTGTTTTTCTGACATATTTTGTCGAACCATGGCTTTTTGGGTTTAAAACTTGTTTCTTTCAAATAACTTTTATGAAATACCTCGCCAAAACTATCTCTCGAACAGTTCTCAAACAGCGTTCCTATATCCGTTACAATACTGTCTATATCATTTTGACTAACACTTTGCTCATGAATTGAACTATCCAATCTGCTTTCTATTTCAGCAACTTTTAATATGTCTATTTTTTCAATAAATAAGTCTGATTTCATAGAGTCCCATAATTTAGTTTTATGAAGTTCGTTATTGTTTATGGAC
>JAWPHD010026090.1:0-14266 GCA_037043455.1 Cyrtodaria siliqua | reverse complement strand
TAAGAACTGAATATATATGCGTAAGAACTGAATATATATGCGTAAGAACTGAATTTATATGCTTAAGAACGGAATATATATTCGTAAGAACTGAATATATATGTGTAAGAACTGAAAATATATGTGTAAGAACTGAATATATATGCGTAAAAACGGAATATATATGTGTAGGAACTGAATATATATGTATAAGAACTGAATATATATGTGTAAGAATTGAATATATATGCGTAAGAACGGAATATATATGCGTAAGAACTGAATATATATGTGTTAGAACAAAATATATATGCGTAAGAACGGAATATATATGTATAAGAACTGAATATATATGTATAAGAACTGAATATATATGTGTAAGAACTGAATATATATGTGTAAGAAATGAATATATGTATAAGAACGGAATATATGCGTAAGAACTGAATATATATGTGTAAGAACTGAATATATATGTGTTAGAACTGAATATATATGTGTAAGAACTGAATATATATGTGTAAGAACTGAATATATATGTGTAACCGCTGAATATATATATGTAAGAACTGAATATATATACGTAAGAACTGAATATATATGTGTAAGAACTGAATATATATGTGTAAGAGCTAAATATATATGTGTAAGAACTGAATATATATGTGTTAGAACGGAATATTTATGCGTAAGAACGGAATATATATGTGTAAGAACTGAATATATATGTGTAAGAACTGAATATATATGCGTAAGAACTGAATATATGTGTAAGAACTGAATATATGCGTAAAAAATGAATATATATGTGTAAGAACTGAATATATTTGTGTAAGAACTGCATATATATGTGTAAGAATTTAATATATATGCGTAAGAACGGAATATATATGTGTAAGAACTGAATATATATATGTAAGAACTGAATATATATGCGTAAGAACTGAATATATATGCGTAAGAACTGAATTTATATGCGTAAGATCGGAATATATGTGTAAGAACTGAACATATATGCGTAAGAATTGAATATATACGCGTAAGAATTGAATATATGCGTAAGAACTGAATATATGCGTAAGAACTGAATATATATGTGTAAGACCTGAATATATATGTGTAAGAACTGAATATATATGTCTTAGAACGGAATATATATGTGTTAGAACTGAATATATATGTGTTAGAACGGAATATATATGTGTAAGAACTGAATATATATGCGTAAGAACGGAATATATATGTGTAAGAACGGAATATATATGTGTAAGAACTGAATATATATGTGTAAGAACTGAATATATATGTCTTAGAACTAAATATATATGTGTAAGAACTGAATATATATGTGTAAGAACTGAATATATATGTGTAAGAACTGAATATATATGTGTTAGAACTGAATATATATGTGTTAGAACGGAATATATATGTGTAAGAACTGAATATATATGTGTAAGAACTGAATATATATGCGTAGGAACTAAATATATATGCGTAAGAACTGAATATATATGCGTAAGAACTGAATATATATGTGTAAGAACTGAATATATATGCGTAAGAACTGAATATATATGTGTTAGAACGGAACATATATGTGTAAGAACTGAATATATATGCGTAAGAACGGAATATATATGCGTAGGAACTAAATATATATGCGTAAGAACTGAATATATATGCGTAAGAACTGAATATATATGTGTAAGAACTGAAAATATATGCGTAAGAACTGAATATATATACGTAAGAACGGAATATATATGTGTAAGAACTGAATATATATGTGTAAGAACTGAATATATATGTGTAAGAACTGAATATATATTTGTAAGAACTGAATATATATGTGTTAGAACGGAATATATAAGTGTAAGAACTGAATATATATGTGTAAGAACTGAATATATATGTGTAAGAGCTAAATGTATAGGTGTAAGAACTGAATATATATGCGTAAGAACTGAATATATATGCGTAAGATCGGAATATATGTGTAAGAACTGGACATATATGCGTAAGAATTGAATATATATGCGTAAGAACTGAATATATGTGTAAGAACTGAATATATGCGTAAAAACTGAATATATATGTGTAAGAACTGAATATATTTGTGTAAGAACTGCATATATATGTGTAAGCATTGAATATATATGCGTAAGAACGGAATATATATGTGTAAGAACTGAATATATATGTGTAAGAACTGAATATATATGCGTAAGAACTGAATATATATGCGTAATAACTGAATATGTATGCGTAAGAACTGAATTTATATGCTTAAGAACGGAATATATATGCGTAAGAACTGAAAATATATGTGTAAGAACTGAATATATATGTGTAAGAACTGAATATAAATGTGTTAGAACTGAATATATATGTGTAAGAACGGAATATATATGTGTAAGAACTGAATATATATGTGTAAGAACTGAATATATATGCGTAGGAACTAAATATATATGCGTAAGAACTGAATATATATGCGTAAGAACTGAATATATATGTGTAAGAACTGAATATATATGCGTAAGAACTGAATATATATACGTAAGAACGGAATATATATGTGTAAGAACTGAATATATATGTGTAAGAACTGAATATATATGTGTTAGAACGGAACATATATGTGTAAGAACTGAATATATATGCGTAAGAACGGAATATATATGTGTAAGAACTGAATATATATGTGTAAGAACTGAATATATATGTGTTAGAACTGAATATATATGTGTAAGAACTGAATATATATGTGTAAGAACTGAATATATATATGTAACAGCTGAATATATATATGTAAGAACTGAATATATATACGTAAGAACTAAATATATATGCGTAAGATCGGAATATATGTGTAAGAACTGAATATAAGCGTAAAAACTGAATATATATGTGTAAGAACTGAATATATTTGTGTAAGAACTGCATATATATGTGTAAGAACTGAATATATATGCGTAAGAACGGAATATATATGTGTAAGAACTGAATATATATGTATAAGAACTGAATATATATGTGTAAGAACTGAATATATATGTGTAAGAACAGCATATATATGTGTAAGAACTGAATATATATGAGTAAGAATTGAATATATATGTGTAAGAAGTGAATATATATGTGTAAGAACTGAATATATATATGTTAGAACTGAATATATATGTGTAAGAACTGAATATATATGTGTAAGAACTGAATATATGTGTTAGAACGGAATATTTATGCGTAAGAACGGAATATATATGTGTAAAGAACTGAATATATATGTGTAAGAACTGAATATATATGTGTAGAACTGAATATATATGTGTAAGAACTGAATATATATGTGTAAGACCTGAATATATATGTGTAAGAGCTGAATATATATGTGTTAGAACTGAATATATATGCGTAAGAACTGAATATATATGCGTAAGATCGGAATATATGTGTAAGAACTGAACATATATGCGTAAGAATTGAATATATACGCGTAAGAACTGAATATATGCGTAAGAACTGAATATATGCGTAAGAACTGAATATATATGTGTAAGAACTGAATATATATGTGTAAGAACTGAATATATATGTCTTAGAACGGAATATATATGTGTAAGAACTGAATATATATGTGTTAGAACGGAATATATATGTGTAAGAACTGAATATATATGCGTAAGAACGGAATATATATGTGTAAGAACGGAATATATATGCATAAGAACTGAATATATATGCGTAAGAACTGAATATATATGCGTAAGAACTGAATTTATATGCTTAAGAACGGAATATATATGCGTAAGAACTGAATATATATGTGTAAGAACTGAATATATATGTGTAAGAACTGAATATATATGCGTAAGAACGGAATATATATGTGTAGGAACTGAATATATATGTATAAGAACTGAATATATATGTGTAAGAATTGAATATATATGCGTAAGAACGGAATATATATGCGTAAGAACTGAATATATATGTGTTAGAACAAAATATATATGCGTAAGAACGGAATATATATGTATAAGAACTGAATATATATGTATAAGAACTGAATATATATGTGTAAGAACTGAATATATATGTGTAAGAAATGAATATATGTATAAGAACGGAATATATGCGTAAGAACTGAATATATATGTGTAAGAACTGAATATATATGTGTTAGAACTGAATATATATGTGTAAGAACTGAATATATATGTGTAAGAACTGAATATATATGTGTAACCGCTGAATATATATATGTAAGACTGAATATATATACGTAAGAACTGAATATATATGTGTAAGAACTGAATATATTTGTGTAAGAACTGCACATATATGTGTAAGAACTGAATATAAATGCTTAAGAACGGAATATATATGTGTAAGAACTGAATATATATTTGTAAGAACTGAATATATATGTGTTAGAACGGAATATATAAGTGTAAGAACTGAATATATATGTGTAAGAGCTAAATGTATAGGTGTAAGAACTGAATATATATGCGTAAGAACTGAATATATATGCGTAAGATCGGAATATATGTGTAAGAACTGGACATATATGCGTAAGAATTGAATATATATGCGTAAGAACTGAATATATGTGTAAGAACTGAATATATGCGTAAAAACTGAATATATATGTGTAAGAACTGAATATATTTGTGTAAGAACTGCATATATATGTGTAAGCATTGAATATATATGCGTAAGAACGGAATATATATGTGTAAGAACTGAATATATATGTGTAAGAACTGAATATATATGCGTAAGAACTGAATATATATGCGTAATAACTGAATATGTATGCGTAAGAACTGAATTTATATGCTTAAGAACGGAATATATATGCGTAAGAACTGAAAATATATGTGTAAGAACTGAATATATATGTGTAAGAACTGAATATATATGTGTTAGAACTGAATATATATGTGTTAGAACGGAATATATATGTGTAAGAACTGAATATATATGTGTAAGAACTGAATATATATGCGTAGGAACTAAATATATATGCGTAAGAACTGAATATATATGCGTAAGAACTGAATATATATGTGTAAGAACTGAATATATATGCTTAAGAACTGAATATATATACGTAAGAACGGAATATATATGTGTAAGAACTGAATATATATGTGTAAGAACTGAATATATATGTGTTAGAACGGAATATATATGTGTAAGAACTGAATATATATGCGTAAGAACGGAATATATATGTGTAAGAACTGAATATATATGTGTAAGAACTGAATATATATGTGTTAGAACTGAATATATATGTGTAAGAACTGAATATATATGTGTAAGAACTGAATATATATGTGTAACAGCTGAATATATATATGTAAGAACTGAATATATATACGTAAGAACTGAATATATATGCGTAAGATCGGAATATATGGGTAAGAACTGAATATATGCGTAAAAACTGAATATATATGTGTAAGAACTGAATATATTTGTGTAAGAACTGCATATATATGTGTAAGAACTGAATATATATGCGTAAGAACGGAATATATATGTGTAAGAACTGAATATATATGTATAAGAACTGAATATATATGTGTAAGAACTGAATATATATGTGTTAGAACTGAATATATATGTGTAAGAAGTCAATATATATGTGTAAGAACTGAATATATATGTGTTAGAACTGAATATATATGTGTAAGACCTGAATATATATGTGTAAGAGCTGAATATATATGTGTAAGAACTGAATATATATGAGTAAGAACTGAATATATATGCGTAAGATCGGAATATATGTGTAAGAACTGAACATATATGCGTAAGAATTGAATATATACGCGTAAGAACTGAATATATGCGTAAGAACTGAATATATGCGTAAGAACTGAATATATATGTGTAAGAACTGAATATATATGTGTAAGAACTGAATATATATGTCTTAGAACGGAATATATATGTGTAAGAACTGAATATATATGTGTTAGAACGGAATATATATGTGTAAGAACTGAATATATATGCGTAAGAACGGAATATATATGTGTAAGAACGGAATATATATGTGTAAGAACTGAATATATATGTGTAAGAACTGAATATATATGTGTTAGAACTAAATATATATGTGTAAGAACTGAATATATATGTGTAAGAACTGAATATATATGTGTAAGAGCTGAATATAAATGTGTAAGAACTGAATATATATGCGTAAGAACTGAATATATATGCGTAAGATCGGAATTTATGTGTAAGAACTGAACATATATGCGTAAGAATTGAATATATATGCGTAAGAACTGAATATATGCGTAAGAACTGAATATATGCGTAAGAACTGAATATATATGTGTAAGAACTGAATATAGTTGTGTAAGAACTGCATATATATGTGTAAGAACTGAATATATATGCGTAAGAACGGAATATATATGTATAAGAACTGAATATATATGTGTAAGAATTGAATATATATGTGTAAGAACTGAATTTATATGCGTAAGAACGGAATATATATGTGTAAGAACTGAATATATATGCGTAAGAACGGAATATATATGTATAAGAACTGAATATATATGTGTAAGAATTGAATATATATGTGTAAGAACTGAATTTATATGCGTAAGAACGGAATATATATGTGTAAGAACTGAATATATATGTGTTAGAACTGAATATATATGTGTAAGAACTGAATATATATGTGTAAGAACTGAATATATATATGTAAGAGCTGAATATATATGTGTAAGTACTGAATATATATGCGTAAGAACTGAATATATATGCGTAAGATCGGAATATATGTGTAAGAACTGAACATATATGCGTAAGAATTGAATATATATGCGTAAAAACTGAATATATACTTAAGAACTGAATATATGCGTAATAACTGAATATATATGTGTAAGAACTGAATATATTTGTGTAAGAACTGCACATATATGTGTAAGAACTGAATATATATGCGTTAGAACGGAAAATATATGTGTAAGAACTGAATATATGTTTGTAAGAACTGAATATATATGTGTTAGAACGGAATATATATGTGTAAGAACTGAATATATATGTGTAAGAACTGAATATATATGTGTAAGAACTGAATATATATGCGTAAGATCGGAATATATGTGTAAGAACTGGACATATATGCCTAAGAATTGAATATATATGCGTAAGAACTGAATATATGTGTAAGAACTGAATATATGCGTAAAAACTGAATATATATGTGTAAGAACTGAATATATTTTGTGTAAGAACTGCATATATATGTGTAAGAATTGAATATATATGCTTAAGAACGGAATATATATGTGTAAAAACTGAATATATATGTGTAAGAACTGAATATATATGCGTAAGAACTGAATATATATGCGTAATAACTGAATATGTATGCGTAAGAACTGAATTTATATGCTTAAGAACGGAATATATATGCGTAAGAACTGAAAATATATGTGTAAGAACTGAATATATATGTGTAAGAACTGAATATATATATGTTAGAACTGAATATATATGTGTTAGAACGGAATATATATGTGTAAGAACTGAATATATATGTGTAAGAACTGAATATATATGCGTAGGAACTAAATATATATGCGTAAGAACTGAATCTATATGCGTAAGAACTGAATATATATGTGTAAGAACTGAATATATATGCGTAAGAACTGAATATATATGCGTAAGAACGGAATATATATGTGTAAGAACTGAATATATATGTGTAAGAACTGAATATATATGTGTTAGAACGGAATATATATGTGTAAGAACTGAATATATATGCGTAAGAACGGAATATATATGTGTAAGAACTGAATATATATGTGTAAGAACTGAATATATATGTGTTAGAACTGAATATATATGTGTAAGAACTGAATATATATGTGTATGAACTGAATATATATGTGTAACAGCTGAATATATATATGTAAGAACTGAATATATATACGTAAGAACTGAATATATATGCGTAAGATCGGAATATATGTGTAAGAACTGAATATATGCGTAAAAACTGAATATATATGTGTAAGAACTGAATATATTTGTGTAAGAACTGCATATATATGTGTAAGAACTGAATATATATGCGTAAGAACGGAATATATATGTGTAAGAACTGAATATATATGTATAAGAACTGATTATATATGTGTAAGAACTGAATATATATGTGTAAGAACAGCATATATATGTGTAAGAACTGAATACATATGCGTAAGAATTGAATATATATGTGTAAGAAGTGAATATATATGTGTAAGAACTGAATATATATGTGTTAGAACTGAATATATATGTGTAAGAACTGAATATATATGTGTAAGAACTGAATATATATGTGTTAGAACGGTATATTTATGCGTAAGAACGGAATATATATGTGTAAAGAACTGAATATATATGTGTAAGAACTGAATATATATGTGTAGAACTGAATATATATGTGTAAGAACTGAATATATATGTGTAAGACCTGAATATATATGTGTAAGAGCTGAATATACATGTGTAAGAACTGAATATATATGGGTAAGAACTGAATATATATGCGTAAGATCGGAATATATGTGTAAGAACTGAACATATATGAGTAAGAATTGAATATATACGCGTAAGAACTGAATATATGCGTAAGAACTGAATATAAGCGTAAGAACTGAATATATATGTGTAAGAACTGAATATATATGTGTAAGAACTGAATATATATGTCTTAGAACGGAATATATATGTGTAAGAACTAAATATATATGTGTTAGAATGGAATATATATGTGTAAGAACTGAATATATATGCGTAAGAACGGAATATATATGTGTAAGAACGGAATATATATGTGTAAGAACTGAATATATATGTGTAAGAACTGAATATATATGTGTTAGAACTAAATATATATGTGTAAGAACTGAATATATATGTGTAAGAACTGAATATATATGTGTAAGAGCTGAATATAAATGTGTAAGAACTGAATATATATGCGTAAGAACTGAATATATATGCGTAAGATCGGAATTTATGTGTAAGAACTGAACATATATGCGTAAGAATTGAATATATATGCGTAAGAACTGAATATATGCGTAAGAACTGAATATATGCGTAAGAACTGAATATATATGTGTAAGAACTGAATATATTTGTGTAAGAACTGCATATATATGTGTAAGAACTGAATATATATGCGTAAGAACGGAATATATATGTATAAGAACTGAATATATATGTGTAAGAATTGAATATATATGTGTAAGAACTGAATTTATATGCGTAAGAACTGAATATATATGCGTAAGATCGGAATATATGTGTAAGAACTGAATATATGCGTAAAAACTGAATATATATGTGTAAGAACTGAATATATTTGAGTAAGAACTGCATATATATGTGTAAGAAGTGAATATATATGCGTAAGAACTGAATATATATGTATAAGAACTGAATATATATGCGTAATAATTGAATATATATGTGTAAGAAGTGAATATATATGTGTAAGAACTGAATATATATGTGTTAGAACTGAATATATATGTGTTAGAACTGAATATATATGTGTAAGAACTGAATATATATGTGTTAGAACGGAATATTTATGCGTAAGAACGGAATATATATGTGTAAGAACTGAATATATATGTGTAAGAACTGAATATATATGTGTAGAACTGAATATATATGTGTAAGAACGGAATATATATGTGTAAGACCTGAATATATATGTGTAAGAGCTGAATATATATGTGTAAGAACTGAATATATATGCGTAAGAACTGAATATATATGCGTAAGATCGGAATATATGTGTAAGAACTGAACATATATGCGTAAGTATTGAATATATACGCGTAAGAACTGAATATATGCGTAAGAACTGAATATATGCGTAAGAACTGAATATATATGTGTAAGAACTGAATATATATGTGTAAGAACTGCATATATAAGTGTTAGAACGGAATATATATGTGTAAGAACTGAATATATATGTGTTAGAACGGAATATATATGTGTAAGAACTGAATATATATGCGTAAGAACGGAATATATATGTGTAAGAACGGAATATATATGTGTAAGAACTGAATATATATGTGTAAGAAATGAATATATATGTGTTAGAACTAAATATATATGTGTAAGAACTGAATATATATGTGTAAGAACTGAATATATATGTGGAAGAGCTGAATATAAATGTGTAAGAACTGAATATATATGCGTAAGAACTGAATATATATGCGTAAGATCGGAATTTATGTGTAAGAACTGAACATATATGCGTAAGAATTGAATATATATGCGTAAGAATTGAATATATGCGTAAGAACTGAATATATGCGTAAGAACTGAATATATATGTGTAAGAACTGAATATATTTGTGTAAGAACTGCATATATATGTGTAAGAACTGAATATATATGCGTAAGAAAGGAATATATATGTGTAAGAACTGAATATATATGTGTAAGAACTGATAATATATGTGTTAGAACTGAATATATATGTGTAAGAACTGAATATATATGTGTAAGAACTGAATATATATGTGTAATAGCTAAATATATATGTGTAAGAACTGAATATATATGCGTAAGAACTGAATATATATTCGTAAGATCGGAATATATGTGTAAGAACTGGACATATATGCGTAAGAATTGAATATATATGCGTAAGAACTGAATATATGTGTAAGAACTGAATATATGCGTAAAAACTGAATATATATGTGTAAGAACTGAATATATATATGTTAGAACTGAATATATATGTGTTAGAACGGAATATATATGTGTAAGAACTGAATATATATGTGTAAGAACTGAATATATATGCGTAGGAACTAAATATATATGCGTAAGAACTGAATATATATGCGTAAGAACTGAATATATATGTGTAAGAACTGAATATATATGCGTAAGAACTGAATATATATGCGTAAGAACGGAATATATATGTGTAAGAACTGAATATATATGTGTAAGAACTGAATATATATGTGTTAGAACTGAATATATATGTGTAAGAACTGAATATATATGCGTAAGAACGGAATATATATGTGTAAGAACTGAATATATATGTGTAAGAACTGAATATATATGTGTTAGAACTGAATATATATGTGTAAGAACTGAATATATATGTGTAAGAACTGAATATATATGTGTAACAGCTGAATATATATATGTAAGAACTGAATATATATACGTAAGAACTGAATATATATGCGTAAGATCGGAATATATGTGTAAGAACTGAATATATGCGTAAAAACTGAATATATATGTGTAAGAACTGAATATATTTGTGTAAGAACTGCATATATATGTGTAAGAACTGAATATATATGCGTAAGAACGGAATATATATGTGTAAGAACTGAATATATATGTAAGAACTGATTATATATGTGTAAGAACTGAATATATATGTGTAAGAACAGTATATATATGTGTAAGAACTGAATATATATGCGTAAGAATTGAATATATATGTGTAAGAAGTGAATATATATGTGTAAGAACTGAATATATATGTGTTAGAACTGAATATATATGTGTAAGAACTGAATATATATGTGTAAGAACTGAATATATATGTGTTAGAACGGTATATTTATGCGTAAGAACGGAATATATATGTGTAAAGAACTGAATATATATGTGTAAGAACTGAATATATATGTGTAGAACTGAATATCTATGTGTAAGAACTGAATTTATATGTGTAAGATCTGAATATATATGTGTAAGAGCTGAATATATATGTGTAAGAACTGAATATATATGCGTAAGAACTGAATATATATGCGTAAGATCGGAATATATGTGTAAGAACTGAACATATATGCGTAAGAATTGAATATATACGCGTAAGAACTGAATATATGCGTAAGAACTGAATATAAGCGTAAGAACTGAATATATATGTGTAAGAACTGAATATATATGTGTAAGAACTGAATATATATGTCTTAGAACGGAATATATATGTGTAAGAACTGAATATATATGTGTTAGAACGGAATATATATGTGTAAGAACTGAATATATATGCGTAAGAACGGAATATATATGTGTAAGAACGGAATATATATGTGTAAGAACTGAATATATATGTGTAAGAACTGAATATATATGTGTTAGAACTAAATATATGTGTAGAACTGAATATATATGTGTAAGAACTGAATATATATGTGTAAGAGCTGAATATAAATGTGTAAGAACTG
This sequence comes from Cyrtodaria siliqua, assembly GCA_037043455.1. NCBI lineage: Eukaryota > Metazoa > Mollusca > Bivalvia > Adapedonta > Hiatellidae > Cyrtodaria > Cyrtodaria siliqua. The sequence goes on along the minus strand of JAWPHD010026090.1, from coordinate 1,991 downwards.
AATATATATGCGTAAGAACTGAATATATATGCGTAAGATCGGAATTTATGTGTAAGAACTGAACATATATGCGTAAGAATTGAATATATATGCGTAAGAACTGAATATATGCGTAAGAACTGAATATATGCGTAAGAACTGAATAGATATGTGTAAGAACTGAATATATATGTGTTAGAACTAAATATATATGTGTAAGAACTGAATATATATGTGTAAGAACTGAATATATATGTGTAAGAGCTGAATATAAATGTGTAAGAACTGAATATATATGCGTAAGAACTCAATATATATGCGTAAGATCGGAATTTATGTGTAAGAACTGAACATATATGCGTAAGAATTGAATATATATGCGTAAGAATTGAATATATGCGTAAGAACTGAATATATGCGTAAGAACTGAATATATATGTGTAAGAACTGAATATATTTGTGTAAGAACTGCATATATATGTGTAAGAACTGAATATATATGTGTTAGAACTGAATATATATGTGTAAGAACTGAATATATATGTGTAAGAACTGAATATATATGTGTAAGAACTGAATATATATGTGTTAGAACTGAATATATATGTGTAAGAACTGAATATATATGTGTAAGAACTGAATATATATGTGTAATAGCTAAATATTTATGTGTAAGAACTGAATATATATGCGTAAGGATTGAATATATATGCGTAAGATCGGAATATATGTGTAAGAACTGGACATATATGCGTAAGAATTGAATATATATGCGTAAGAACGGAATATATATGTGTAAGAACTGAATATATATGTGTAAGAACTGAATATATATGTGTTAGAACTGAATATATATGTGTAAGAACTGAATATATATGTGTAAGAACTGAATATATATGTGTAACAGCTGAATATATATATGTAAGAACTGAATATATATACGTAAGAACTGAATATATATGCGTAAGATCGGAATATTAGTGTAAGAACTGAATATATGCGTAAAAACTGAATATATATGAGTAAGAACTGAATATATTTGTGTAAGAACTGCATATATATGTGTAAGAACTGAATAAATATGCGTAAGAACGGAATATATATGTGTAAGAACTTAATATATATGTATAAGAACTGATTATATATGTGTAAGAACAGCATATATATGTGTAAGAACTGAATATATATGCGTAAGAATTGAATATATATGTGTAAGAAGTGAATATATATGTGTAAGAACTGAATATATATGTGTTAGAACTGAATATATATATGTGTAAGAACTGAATATATATGTGTAAGAACTGAATATATATGTGTTAGAACGGTATATTTATGCGTAAGAAAATATATATGTGTAGAACTGAATATATATGTGTAAGAACTGAATATATATGTGTAAGACCTGAATATATATGTGTAAGAGCTGAATATATATGTGTAAGAACTGAATATATATGCGTAAGAACTGAATATATATGCGTAAGATCGGAATATATGTGTAAGAACTGAACATATATGCGTAAGAATTGAATATATACGCGTAAGAACTGAATATATGCGTAAGAACTGAATATAAGCGTAAGAACTGAATATATATGTGTAAGAACTGAATATATATGTGTAAGAACTGAATATATATGTCTTAGAACGGAATATATATGTGTAAGAACTGAATATATATGTGTTAGAACGGAATATATATGTGTAAGAACTGAATATATATGCGTAAGAACGGAATATATATGTGTAAGAACGGAATATATATGTGTAAGAACTGAATATATATGTGTAAGAACTGAATATATATGTGTTAGAACTAAATATATATGTGTAAGAACTGAATATATATGTGTAGGAACTGAATATATATGTGTAAGAACTGAATATATATGCGTAAGAACTGAATATATATGCGTAAGATCGGAATTTATGTGTAAGAACTGAACATATATGCGTAAGAATTGAATATATATGCGTAAGAACTGAATATATGCGTAAGAACTGAATAT
>JAWPHD010026089.1:0-14271 GCA_037043455.1 Cyrtodaria siliqua | reverse complement strand
ATGAAAACAACAGCAACATACTAATCACATGCAATTAATTTAAAAAAACGTTCAAGTGAACATTTTAAAAATCACACATAGAAAAGTATTAGTTGATTCGTTGAATTTCTCCGACTGGTATACCCCATTTCCGTTTGCTCCGGGTCAATTTTCAAAGGTTTTAGTTCATATTTCCATGCCCTGTGGCTTATTTCATCATTTGTGCAGTTGATGTGTCATAAGAGAAAATGTACACTTATGTCTTCCTGTTTCTCTTTTATCTCTTTTATCACACCTCACACATCATAGACCCGATCCAAGATGCTGTTTATTTTCGTACATTCATTTTTTTCTACCACGTTGTCAGAAAAAAATCCACATTCTGTCATTTCATGAATCGACTACTGTTATACAGGCATACTGCCTCAAACAGAAACTGCATAATACATGTATATTAACGGCCAGATGCTAACCTTTGCAAATATTTACCCAATATTAATTACATACAGATAAACAATCTTCACAACAATGATAGGCAAAGGGAAAAAAGTAAAATCAACGCATGCTCGATGTATGCATAAACATTTAGATATCAAGATAGTTCATTTGTCGAAAAGCTATGTCGGTATGAAACCATCAGTTACTTTACCAGTTAAAATGTTACATATTAATGATAAGCTGCACCTTCAAAAATCAAGTATGGATAATGCAGTAATGTATTTCTTCTATAGAAAAATCTCCAGAGAAAGTAGGGTCATAATACATTTGGAAAATTGTTGTTTGCTTACTAAACAGGTCAACTGTTTTTGTTGATAGTTGCTACATAAAGTATATGCATAAATTCGAAAGTTGGAAAATGTTCATCAATAATGCATTAAGCATTATGAATACACCCATTATATATACAACAACAACAAATAAAAAACATCCGTTTCTCCCCCCCACTTATAATGACCCTTTCATCAGAAAAGAGGGATTACTTTTTATAATAGGGACTACTTTCGGCTACACTTCGGAGCAAGCTATACTTGCAATAGGTGAGTGTATATCGTTATAATGCACATCTTAATACTCATCCTTACTGCAATCTCATTTGTATGAAACACATTCAGTACAACTTGGGTAAAATGCGAAACATATATATCACACAATGCACTATGCGAAGCCATCACACAATTTGACAAACCTTTTTATTCAAATGGAGCTATTTTGGCCATATTGTTTTGTTTTCTTTTCAAAACCTGGAATCAGATTCTGTTTGGTTCTCAGAACATCTGACCATCAATACATTCAACCATAGCTTGCATTTCAATACAGGGCGTCATTGCACGTTTACATATTGCCGCTGCAAAAATGAGTTTGTCATGTAATCTGGCTTTCTTAATGGTTTGTACTTTTCAATGTCTGCCATATGTTGACTGCATGGTAATGTGTTTTTTTCTGGCGGAATTCAAACTATATCATACTACTACCATACTCGATTCAGCTTAGCACAGTTATGTTCCCATCATCGCGTTTATCTATGCTTCGATGCTTCCATTATAGTGTACCGACTGAGTATGTCCATTTTCTTGTATCGGTGCAGCACCGTTACCCTCTATGTTACCGTTACCTTGTTCAGCATCGTTACTGTCATAAGCAAGGTTCTTGTGATTAACTGGATCTGTAACATGTGATGAGATGTCCGCCTTGTCCGATCGACTAGAAAATATAAGACATATAGTATCATCTAACTAGTATAAATATGTAACGCTTTAATTACAGAGTTACTGTATATATTTGTAACGCTTTAACTATAGATTTACTGTATAGATATGTAACGCTTTAACTACAGAGTTACTGTATAGATATGTAAAGCTTTAACTACAGAGTTACTGTATAGATAGGTAACGCTTTAACTATAGATTTACTGTATAGATAGGTAACGCTTTAACTACAGAGTTACTGTATAGATATGTAACGCTTTAACTACAGAGTTACTGTATAGATTTGTAACGCTTTAACTATAGATTTACTGTATAGATATGTAACGCTTTAACTACAGAGTTACTGTATAGATATGTAACGCTTTAACTACAGTTACTGTATAGATAGGTAACGCTTTAACTACAGAGTTACTGTATAGATAGGCAACGCTTTAACTACAGAGTTACTGTATAGATATGTAACGCTTTAACTACAGAATCACTGTATAGGTATAGATATGTAACGCTTTAACTACAGAGTTACTGTATAGGTATATATATGTAACGCTTTAACTACAGAGTTACTGTATAGATATGTAACGCTTTAACTACAGAGTTACTGTATATGTATAGATATGTAACGCTTTAACTACAGAGTTACTGTATAGATAGGTAACGCTTTAACTTCAGAGTTACTGTATAGATAGGTAACGCTTTAACTACAGAGTTACTGTATAGATAGGTAACGCTTTAACTTCAGAGTTACTGTATAGATAGGTAACGCTTTAACTACAGAGTTACTGTATAGATAGGTAATGCTTTAACTTCAGAGTTACTGTATAGATAGGTAATGCTTTAACTACAGAGTTACTGTATATATATGTAACGCTTTAACTACAGAGTTACTGTATAGATAGGTAACGCTTTAACTTCAGAGTTACTGTATAGATAGGTAATGCTTTAACTACGGAGTTACTGTATAGATATGTAACGCTTTAACTACAGAGTTACTGTATAGATATGTAACGCTTTAACTACAGAGTTACTGTATAGATAGGTAACGCTTTAACTTCAGAGTTACTGTATAGATATGTAACGCTTCAACTACAGAGTTACTGTATAGATAGGTAACGCTTTAACTTCAGAGTTACTGTATAGATAGGTAACGCTTTAACTACAGAGTTACTGTATAGATATGTAACGCTTTAACTACAGAGTTACTGTATATGTATAGATATGTAACGCTTTAACTACAGAGTTACTGTATAGATAGGTAACGCTTTAACTTCAGAGTTACTGTATAGATAGGTAACGCTTTAACTACAGAGTTACTGTATAGATAGGTAACGCTTTAACTTCAGAGTTACTGTATAGATAGGTAACGCTTAAACTACAGAGTTACTGTATAGATAGGTAATGCTTTAACTTCAGAGTTACTGTATAGATAGGTAATGCTTTAACTACAGAGTTACTGTATATATATGTAACGCTTTAACTACAGAGTTACTGTATAGATAGGTAACGCTTTAACTTCAGAGTTACTGTATAGATAGGTAATGCTTTAACTACGGAGTTACTGTATAGATATGTAACGCTTTAACTACAGAGTTACTGTATAGATATGTAACGCTTTAACTACAGAGTTACTGTATAGATAGGTAACGCTTTAACTTCAGAGTTACTGTATAGATATGTAACGCTTCAACTACAGAGTTACTGTATAGATAGGTAACGCTTTAACTTCAGAGTTACTGTATAGATAGGTAACGCTTTAACTACAGAGTTACTGTATAGATATGTAACGCTTTAACTACAGCGTTACTGTATAGATAGGAAACGCTTTAACTACAGAGTTACTGTATAGATAGGTAACGCTTTAACTTCAGAGTTACTGTATAGATATGTAACGCTTTAACTACAGAGTTACTGTATAGGTATAAATATGTAACGCTTTAACTACAGAGTTACTGTATAGATATGTAACGCTTTAACTACAGAGTTACTGTATATGTATAGATATGTAACGCTTTAACTACAGAGTTACTGTATAGATAGGTAACGCTTTAACTTCAGAGTTACTGTATAGATAGGTAATGCTTTAACTACAGAGTTACTGTATAGATTTGTAACGCTTTAACTACAGAGTTACTGTATAGATAGGTAACGCTTTAACTACAGAGTTACTGTATAGATAGGTAACGCTTTAACTTCAGAGTTACTGTATAGATAGGTAACGCTTTAACTATAGATTTACTGTATAGATAGGTAACGCTTTAACTACAGAGTTACTGTATAGATATGTAACGCTTTAACTACAGAGTTACTGTATAGATTTGTAACGCTTTAACTAGAGATTTACTGTATAGATATGTAACGCTTTAACTACAGAGTTACTGTATAGATATGTAACGCTTTAACTACAGTTACTGTATAGATAGGTAACCGCTTTAACTACAGAGTTACTGTATAGATAGGTAACGCTTTAACTACAGAGTTACTGTATAGATATGTAACGCTTTAACTACAGAATCACTGTATAGGTATAGATATGTAACGCTTTAACTACAGAGTTACTGTATAGGTATATATATGTAACGCTTTAACTACAGAGTTACTGTATAGATATGTAACGCTTTAACTACAGAGTTACTGTATATGTATAGATATGTAACGCTTTAACTACAGAGTTACTGTATAGATAGGTAACGCTTTAACTTCAGAGTTACTGTATAGATAGGTAACGCTTTAACTACAGAGTTACTGTATAGATAGGTAACGCTTTAACTTCAGAGTTACTGTATAGATAGGTAACGCTTTAACTACAGAGTTACTGTATAGATAGGTAATGCTTTAACTTCAGAGTTACTGTATAGATAGGTAATGCTTTAACTACAGAGTTACTGTATATATATGTAACGCTTTAACTACAGAGTTACTGTATAGATAGGTAACGCTTTAACTTCAGAGTTACTGTATAGATAGGTAATGCTTTAACTACGGAGTTACTGTATAGATATGTAACGCTTTAACTACAGAGTTACTGTATAGATATGTAACGCTTTAACTACAGAGTTACTGTATAGATAGGTAACGCTTTAACTTCAGAGTTACTGTATAGATATGTAACGCTTTAACTACAGAGTTACTGTATAGATAGGTAACGCTTTAACTTCAGAGTTACTGTATAGATAGGTAACGCTTTAACTACAGAGTTACTGTATAGATATGTAACGCTTTAACTACAGCGTTACTGTATAGATAGGAAACGCTTTAACTACAGAGTTACTGTATAGATAGGTAACGCTTTAACTTCAGAGTTACTGTATAGATATGTAACGCTTTAACTACAGAGTTACTGTATAGGTATAAATATGTAACGCTTTAACTACAGAGTTACTGTATAGATATGTAACGCTTTAACTACAGAGTTACTGTATATGTATAGATATGTAACGCTTTAACTACAGAGTTACTGTATAGATAGGTAACGCTTTAACTTCAGAGTTACTGTATAGATAGGTAATGCTTTAACTACAGAGTTACTGTATAGATTTGTAACGCTTTAACTACAGAGTTACTGTATAGATAGGTAACGCTTTAACTACAGAGTTACTGTATAGATAGGTAACGCTTTAACTTCAGAGTTACTGTATAGATAGGTAATGCTTTAACTACAGAGTTACTGTATAGATATGTAACGCTTTAATTGCAGAGTTACTGTATAGATAGGTAATGCTTTAACTACAGAGTTACTGTATAGATATGTAACGCTTTAACTACAGAGTTACTGTAAAGATAGTTAATGCTTTAACTACAGAGTTACTGTATAGATATGTAACGCTTTAACTACAGAGTTACTGTATAGATAGTTAATGCTTTAACTACAGAGTTACTGTATAGATATGTAACGCTTTAACTACAGAGTTACTGTATAGATAGGTAGCGCTTTAACTTCAGAGTTACTGTATAGATAGGTAACGCTAGTTACTGTATAGATAGGTAATGCTTTAACTACAGAGTTAAAGTATAGATATGTAACGCTTTAACAACAGAGTTACTGCATAGATATGTAACACTTTAACTACAGAGTTACTGTATAGATATGCAACGCTTTAACTACAGAGTTACTGTATAGATATGCAACGCTTTAACTACAGAGTTACTGTATAGATATGTAATAGAGTAACTAAAACAACTTCTTGTGACTTGTATATGTATACTCTTTCCCGATTACTGAGTATTTAGATGATAGCATTAGTATAGCATTACGATAATTGACAACTCACCAGCGAATATAAATAAAACTACACTTCAGTAAAAATTCTTCCTATTTCAAAACTTAAAACTGTAATGCTACTATTCTGTTTAAGGTTAAAGACATTATTATTAAAGAAATTGCCTATTAGACACATAGTATTTTTCGTTCGTTCGTCTTTATTATTCCATATATACGAGTGATTCTACAGTCAAAGTTGCATATGCCATGTATTACAGTCCCAACGTATCCACATGCTGCTACAATGTTACAACTAATACTAAATAAGACATAGGAAGTTGAGTCAACAAGCATTTAATTGTACTCATCTGCACCTGCAGTAGTGTCATTTATTACTCATCACCATTTCCCATCCCAACCCGGTATGACCTAAGCTGTTAAAGTGTTGTTAAACGACATTCACATTTTTTCATTCAATTAAGTGCATTCAGTTGAATTGGATTTTATAGTCGCACCAACCGCTAAGGTCATATGGCGACTTTCCAGCTTCCATTGGTGTCCCACCAGGCATTTTTCGTGCACGGAACGGTACTTGGGTAAAACCATCGACGTTCCGCAAGCCAGCTGGATAGCTTACTCACATAAAGATCCATGGTCCCACGAGGGTTCGAACCCACAACGGTGAGGGACAGGTGATTTCAAGTCAGAGATCTAACCAATCGACCACAGACGCTAGTACTTTCAACGACATAGGTATACTTACTGTTTTCTGCTATGATGGATGACGATACCCAATACTGCAGCCAGCACCACTAATCCGGCTATACTAGCCACCACAATAACTGAAAGTAAAGCAACATGTATTGTTCTGATAAAGATAGCTGAATATAATCCAACTTTGATTTGACTAGCTGTCTTAAGCATGAAACTTTAGATAATTGGTTCAAACAAGACACAACAAAGTAGCTCGTAAACTATTAAGTGAAGATATATATGGATAGCCTTTTCTAAACAGTATGAATAACTATAACATAAAAGGTGTTTTAAGTGTTCAGTTAACTGTGTTTTCATCTAGCATGTCACCATAAACAGCTGCACTATGTTTGAAAATACCCTTGAGCGAAAAAAAGAAATTAATGATATGTACAACATATTTTTCTCCTGTCATCTCGGTCAGTGTGACTATTTCTATGCCTATTAACAAATATATCTGACTATAATACATCTATAAACGATTTACTAATGGCCAACAACATAATGCTTGAATGGACATATTAATTCCCTCCACTTTGATATTGCGTGTAGTATCCGCCATGCTATTAAAAAAGTAATATTACAATAGGAGCAGGTAGCCTGTAATGCATCCATACATGCACCTAATATAAACATGTGTACACTTGATATTCAAATAAAATGTTAAAAAAAAGTTCATCCTTGATATTTAAGCATGGATTTTGACATTCATTCGACCGTATATTATAAATATACGAGTATATATATTAAAACTTTAATAAAAAAACAACATAAAAAAACAACAACATGTAAACAAATATAAAACAAACGGTGCAGCGCTTTGGTCTAGTGGTAGAGCGTTAGACCCAGGATCGAAAAGGTGTGGATTCGATCCCCGCCATGACCGTATGTGTTGTGTCCCAGCGCAAGACACTTTATCTGCATTTGCTTAGCACTGGTTCTACCCAGGAAGACATCGAGAGTAATTAAAATGAATAAGTTTAGAGAGTTTTCGTTACAATCGATATTAAATAAATACTTAAACTAAAAAATAAAAAGAATATACTTACTGTATGTATTGTTGTTCATGTAAAAGAACGATGCCCTCATGTCATGTCCAAATGATACATTCATATTATCTCCAACGTTATTACTGCCAGTCTCATTGGAGCTGCCATTGTGTGATACAGGTTTCTCAGTAAGTTCCAACTCCTCTACCATCAACACGTCGTAAGCTTTTTTAGTGGTTGGGATATCTTTAGTAGGTGTAATAAGTTCCGGTATACGCGTATTCTGCTTTTGTACTGAATCTCCAGGGATTATGTCAGGCAGACCTCTCTCTGTAGTGGCGATTGGTACAGTCGGGGGTATAGCATCCAACACAGAAACCTTTTTCATTTCAATCATGTCTCCTGGAATAATTTCTGGTAAGTCGATTAAAGTTTGAGATGTTGTGGAAAATTCATTAGATGTCGGAATGGGTTCTACTACAGAACTCTTTTCGAAATGAATGATTCCTTTGGGAATTATTTCTGGTAGATTTGTTGTTGATACGGACTGAATTATCTTTGTTTTCGGCATTGATACAGAACTGTATTCTTGTGCGATGTCTGCAGTTGTTGTATCGGGTAGTTCGGTACTTGTCAATGTTGACATTACTTTAGGAGTAGCAACTGAATCCAGTATTAATGTTTTTTGTGTGGCATCTACAGGTGTTATTTCAAGAAGACCTAACCTCGTTGTCGGTAATGTAGATATATCTTTAGTCGTTGGGAAAGGGTCCGGTATCACTTCTGTGGTGTAACCCGATTCCAAAACGTGAATGTCTATGTTGTGGACGAATTCTTCATTCATAATAGGCAGATCGGATATCGATTGTGGTTGCGTTTGTGTGAGAACTTGAGCAGTTGCTGGTGGTTCACGTGTGTTCATTGCAGCGTTCGCTGTATTTTGCTGTGAGGTCAAATTCACCGTATGGATTGTTTCCGTTGAGGTTAATGTAGGTATATATGTAGTCGCCGTAACAGTGTCATCGGCTGCATCAACAATGTGTGTAGTGTCACCATGCTTTAGTGATGGTATATTAGTTGTTTGTACAGGTGTTCTTTTCGTGATGGGAGCTGATTCCGAAACGGGATGTGATGTGACATTACCCGTTTGTGCAGTGTCACTATGCTTTAGTGATGGTATATTGATTGGTTGTACAGGTAATGTTTCCGTTGTCGGAGCTGATTCCAAAACGGGATGTTCTGTGTTCTGACCGAATTCCTCTTGTACAGTAAGAATGTCAGATGTAGATTGTTTCTGTGTCTGTGTGGGAACGGTTGCAGATAGTGGTGATACATTTGTGTTTATTTCAGTTTTAATCTTCGTTTCATTTTGTAAAGACATATCCTTCATCATCGGGATTGTTTCCGTTGGGGTAAATTCTCCATAGACAACATTTACATTTTCTGTATAGAGGGGTACATTTGTGGTGCTTTGCTGCGTCTGAATACTAATAGTGTCAACAACTAAATTGCCTGGTAATTGTGAAAAAGATGTCAGTAGAACATCGAATGGTGTGTTTTCCGTAGGTTTTGTTGAAACAGTTGTGTTTCCTCTTCTTTCCTTTAATCCAACAGAGACGTCGCCACTAGATGCAGTCGTCAGCATTGTTATATCTGCAAATGAGTTTTGTGTTTCAGATGTAACAATTGCAGGTGCAATTATTGTAGTGGGAAATAACTTGCCAACGTCAGACGTATCATGTGAAACAGCTATAGTTTGGTTTTTGGCGGTGGCGGGTTCAGTGGCTGTAAACAAATATATAAAACGGTTAACTGAAATGTTTATATACTAAAAGAAAACATTTTAATAAAGTTACTAGATAGTATACCTAATGAATTTAAATCTAACATAGCTAAGTTAAAACAAACATATTAGAAAGTTGCCAATAGCTAAGTTAAAACAAACATATTAGAAGGTTGCCAATGCAAGCACAATTCAGTTAATAATTTACTTTATATATTTTAACAAAGTACCTTGAGCTGTATTGTCCACTATTGCAGTTGGTAATACTGTAGATAAAACGACAGGTGGTATCGTCTGCCAAATGTCTTTAGCGCCAGATGTATTTGAGTCATTTGTCTGTTCAGTTAGTGACTGCTCGGTTTTTATAGCACTCCATGTTTCCTCCGTCGGTACTCCCTTTGAGATGGAGTCCATCCCATAAGTTACTCTTTCTGTTGGTGGATTTACGAAGTCCATCCCATATGGGATTCTTTCTGTAGGCAGATGTAAAGAGTCAGTTTTATTTGTAGCCTCTTCTTTTGGCTGATTTAAAGAGTCCGTTTCGTTTTGGAACCATTCTGTTAGTAAAGTTATAGAATCCATCCCATATGTCACGCTTTCTGTCGGTGGATCTACGAAGTCCATCCCATATGTTACCCTTTCTGTTGGAAGATGTAATGAGTCAGTCATATGTGTGACCTCTTCTTTTGGTGGATTTATAGAGTCCATTCCATATGTTATCCTTTCATGTGGTGCGTTAATAACCGATGCAGTAGTTTTTGAAGAATTAACAGTCACAACTTTATCTTCAAACAATGTTGCAAATGGTTGAAAGCTAATAGTATCATTTGATATGTTAGGATCAGCTGGCGACGACATACTAATGGTTTCATTTGATATGTTAGGATCAGCTGGCGACGACATACTAATGGTTTCAATTGATATGTTAGGATCAGCTGGCGACGACATACTAATGGTTTCATTTGATATGTTAGGATCGGCTGGCGACGACATACTAATGGTTTCATTTGATATGCTAGGATCAGCTGGCGACGACATACTAATGGTTTCATTTGATATGCTAGGATCAGCTGGCGACGACATACTAATGGTTTCATTTGTTTGAATCGTTTGTGGTGGTCCCGTCAAAATCACAGTGTCAGGAACATGTACATCGCTTGTATTTGTTTCAGCTGTCTCAATTAGAGTAGCAGTGGCGTTTGGTTTATATGATTCAGATGCCAAAGCTGCAGCTGCGTTATCTGCCGGAATAACGTTATTAAGTGATGTTGTTGTGTTCGTGTCCGCTGGATCATTATTAGAAGACAGCACATCAATATTCTGGAATCGTGTCGTAGCATTGGTATTCTTTCCATGTAAAAGAATGGTGCCTGTAACAACCTCTGTTACCAGTACAATCTCTGATAATACTGTCGTAGTTTCTGTTGTTGTTTCCATCGTATTGTTGTCGTGCGATGTTGACGTACGCATTGTAATATCAAAGTTTGCAGGAGTGTCTTCTATAGGTCCAAAATTGGTGTCATTTATAAGCATTGTTCCTGGTTGTGTCGACTGGAAAGCTGATGCTGATAAATGTGATGCTTGTGAAGTGCTATTTAGGTCCCATGTTGGAGTGGTTGTGTTATAAAATGCTGTTACATCACGTGTATCGTTCATGTTTCGTGTTGTTGGAACAGCAGAGGGCAAAGTTGTTGACTCGGCCATTCTCGTTGAGTCGGTTGCAGAGGTAGATATATCATTTTCCGTCGTTTTAGATGTTGTAAAAGTTGGATTTGTCGTCGGAATAAAAAAGGCTGATGAGGTGGGAACTTTGGATGAACTGAATGAAGTGGTTATGGACGACGTCGGAACATAAGTGGTTGTTTGGAACGAAGTTGTGCTTGTTTGCGGATGAATGGAAGCTGGGGTAGCCGAACCAGTACATTGAACAGTTACAATATCATCTAAACCTATAAAGAAGACATAAAGAGACTTAAAAGTAGATATAAAAATCGAACAGGAAAAGTAGCATTCAAAGACGACAGTCAACCACAAACACATAAAGAAACAAAGAATATGAACAACTGTAAAGATGAATAAAATTCAAGATAAGACATCACAAACACAAACGCCTTGGAACGGTCAGTGGCAAGAAAAAGAACGCTTGGGTTTAAACCAGGTTCAAGTATGCATCAAACTATTTCAAAAATATTACAATGTGTTTTAATTAATAATAGAATATAAGCTAATGTATTTTAATAAGGGACTTATAGCTCATGATAGTATAGTTAAACATGTATAAACAGGTAAAGACAAAACTCAAATGCTGTATAATACATACTTCCAGCTTGCTCGAGCATAAGACAATAGTTGTTGTCATAGGTTTCCCCATATGTCTCAAATATGGCCATCCCCTGCTTATGTACCGATGTGTCTAAGTAGGTACCGGACAACAAACACTGAAAGCGCATGTTATTACCGGAAGTGGAGTACAGTCTGCAAAAAAAATCATATTGTTACCGGAAGCGGAAAAAAAACAAAACACCGACATAATGTTACCTACGCTACATGAGGATGTAAGACATTGACATTAATTGTTGATTTATTATTTACTACTACTGATCATTAAACCATCGAAGTATTATTATGGTAATAGCTCTGCCTTAAGAGGTCAACACCTTTGTGACTACTAAGTACATATATCTAGTGATCTTTAGTGCATGCATATGTTACAGTACTGAATCAAAAACGCGTTTACCTGATAGCTGAATTGCATTGTGGGTAGTTGGGTGCGGTATACGTCGCAATTCGGAGGACGCTGCCTGTTGTCGTATATATACAGGAACAGTTTGTGGCGTTATTCGAGAATGTGGACATGTCGATCAAGACACGTGGTCCACTATACTGACCGACAGCGCACATCTGGGCGACTGAAAATTGGGTAAAACACATATTGATTGTTGGCAATGGAAAAGGAAATACTTCGCTGAAAAACAACACTATGTATATCTAATTGTGTTAATACTGTCGGCTCTATTGTTCCACCAAATACGTTAATGGCCAGTGAATACCTATCGATCTTGGAATAGATGTGTTACTCATGTAATGTTATTTTAAAGGAGCAACAAGGTATTAGGTTGCCAAAGCATGTTTTATATTTGAATAATGCCAACACACACACACACACACACACACACACATGCCTGAATATGTGTTGCTTTTTCGGCCTTGTAGCGTTATATAATTAACTCGCCCTCTCGTGAAATTATTGTTTACAATTGAACTCCAAACCGTGATATATTAACGATAATTCACAGTAAACGATGTTCTATTTCTTAAATTAAACGAGTGATAACCGCTTTACTGGGCATGTCCGTTTTCGAATTTCAACCAGGTTTGAGACGAGCTCAATTACTTTCCCCATTGACACCAATGTTAAAATGTCGCATATTAATGGCTTGCAACTTCAAATCAAGTATGGATGATGCAAGTGTAATTTTCATATGGAAACTTACCCATGCTCTTGAAAAATCTCCAGAAAAGGAGGGTCATAAGACATGTAGGAACGTTTTTGTGTGTTTACTGGACGGATCAAGGGTACAAATGTTTCCAGTGTTAGTTTCTCACACAGATTCAAAAGAAAAGGTTCATGAATAATCCGTTAAACCCTATATACGCACTTCTTATAGATACAGCAAACAAAATAGAAAAACAAAATGGGCCATTTCCTCTACTTAATATGCCCATTTTCAACAAAAGAAAGAGGGATTACTTTTTATAATAAGAACTAGATTCTACACCGCGGAAGTTTACAAGCAGTTGATGGTGTAACGGCACAAGCGACATTTGTCACTTATGTTTCGGAATGCTACTGCTACCTTATGCCAAAACAAAGGTTCTGTAGACATTCGCAAATAAAATTAGTTACACATTCTGTCTGATTAAGTATAATCATAATATTTCAATTATAATTTTAAAACTCGTTCTGTGGTCGGGCTTATTTACTACTAACAATCAACATGTGGTGTATGCGGATGGTATTAACATGTTACTATGGTGATTTAGTAGCACTTTGGACGCATTGGATGATTCCGGTTAGACGATGAGTACATGAAAGTAAGACGCGAAAATAAGTGTTACCTTGACGAATAGTTATAAGTTTGCTAGCGTTCATTCGCTGGTAATGGCCAGAAGGTGTCTAGCTGGTCAATTGTTTGTCAATATGATGTCATAAAATGTCTAAATGGCAATAAGTGTGACATGTTGTCGATCGTGGACTTGTTTGGACATATAGTAGTATAGATTATATTTATAATGTCTGTTGTTTGGTATATTTAACAAAATGTCTCGAACATGTGTTTAGTTTGCTAGGCCAAGTTTGACATAAGTAGGTATATGTTCTGTTACCAACTGAGATACATTTATTAAGGTTGTACTC
Source organism: Cyrtodaria siliqua (assembly GCA_037043455.1). Classification (NCBI taxonomy): domain Eukaryota; kingdom Metazoa; phylum Mollusca; class Bivalvia; order Adapedonta; family Hiatellidae; genus Cyrtodaria; species Cyrtodaria siliqua. The sequence goes on along the minus strand of JAWPHD010026089.1, from coordinate 449 downwards.
GTATGTGACGAGTAACCATGGTTTCCGGCAATGTATCAACATGTAAGGTATACCGTCTGGTGTGACATTTATAACGTCAGGGGTAGCAGTGAGAATCATAGCACTTCTGGTTTTATTTTCTGTCCCTACCATAGAGCTATGACGGGACCTAAAGAAAATATAGGTAGGTGTGCAAAACTAGGTATCTAATGAATGATTGTGCACTCCTGGTAGAGGTAAATTTAACTACGCCATACCATTGTATAACACTTGTCACCTGCACTGTTATTATTAATTTAACTGTCCTTCTAAATAGAAAATGTGTTTACTGAAAGCATTTATGTCTGATGACAAACAGTCACTTGTGTTGGCATGATCTGACTATATTTCTGAATAACAAATATGTTATAGTCTCAGACAGACACCAATGCGTGTTGGTATGTTGTTGTGGTGTGTCTCTTGTCATGGTC
>JAWPHD010026088.1:0-14271 GCA_037043455.1 Cyrtodaria siliqua | reverse complement strand
CACATATATATTCAGTTCTTACGCATATATAATCAGTTCTTACGCATATATATTTCGTTCTTAAGCATATATATTCAGTTCTTACGCATATATATTCACTTCTTACGCATATATATTCAGTTCTTACGCATATATATTCAGTTCTTACACATATATATTCAGTTCTTACACATATATATTCCGTTCTTACGCATATATATTCAATTCTTACACATATATATGCAGTTCTTACACAAATATATTCAGTTCTTACACATATATATTCAGTTTTACGCATATATTCAGTTCTTACACATATATTTAGTTCTTACGCATATAAATTCAATTCTTACGCATATATGTCCAGTTCTTACACATATATTCCGATCTTACGCATATATATTCAGTTCTTACGCATATATATTCAGTTCTTACACATATATATTCAGTTCTTACACATATATATCTAGCTCTTACACATATATATTCAGTTCTAACACATATATATTCCGTTCTAAGACATATATATTCAGTTCTTACATATATATATTCAGTTCTTACACATATATATTCAGTTCTTACACATATATATATGCAGTTCTTACACAAATATATTCAGTTCTTACACATATATATTCAGTTCTTACGCATATATTCAGTTCTTACGCATATATTCAGTTCTTACGCGTATATTTTCAATTCTTACGCATATATGTTCAGTTCTTACACATATATTCCGTTCTAACGCATATTTATAGTTCTTGAGCATATATTCAGTTCTTACGCATATATATTCAATTCTTACGCATATATGTTCAGTTCTTACACATATATTCCGATCTTACGCATATATATTCAGTTCTTACGCATATATATTCAGTTCTTACACATGTATATTCTGCTCTTACACATATATATTCAGTTCTTACACATATATATTCAGTTCTTACACATATATATTCAGTTCTTACACATATATAATCAGTTCTTACACATATATATTACGTTCTTACTCATATATATTCAGTTCTTACGCATATATATTCAGTTCTTATACATATATATTCAGTTCTTACGCATATATATTTCGTTCTTACGCATATATATTTAGTTCTTACACATATATATTCAGTTCGAACACAAATATATTCAGTTCTTACACATATATATTCCGTTCTTACGCATATATCTTCAGTTCTTACACATATATATATTCAGTTCTTACACAAATATATTCAGTTCTTACACATATATATTCCGTTCTTACGCATATATATTCCGTTCTAACGCATATATATTCAGTTCTTACGCATATATATTCAGTTCTTACGCATATATATTTAGCTCTTACACATATATATTCAGTTCTTACACATATATATTGAGTTCTTATTCATATATATTCAGTTCTTACACATATATATTCAGTTGTTACACATATATATTCAGTTCTAACACATATATATTCAGTTCTTACACATATATATTCAGTTCTTCCACATATATATTCCGTTCTTACGCATATATATTCAGTTCTTACACATATATATTCAGTTCTTACACATGTATATTCAGTTCTTATACATATATTCAGTTCTTACACTTCTTACACATATATATTCCGTTCTTACGCATATATATTCAGTTCTTACGCATATATTCAGTTCTTACGCATATATATTCAATTCTTACGCATATATGTCCAGTTCTTACACATATATTCCGATCTTACGCATATATATTCAGTTCTTACGCATATATATTCAGTTCTTACACATGTATATTCTGCTCTTACACATATATATTCAGTTCTTACACATATATATTCAGTTCTTACACATATATATTCCGTTCTAACACATATATATTCAGTTCTTACACATATATAATCAGTTCTTACACATATATATTACGTTCTTACTCATATATATTCAGTTCTTACACATATATATTCAGTTCTTACACATATATATTCAGTTCTTACGCATATATTCAGTTTTTACACATATATATTCAGTTCTTACACATATATATTCAGTTCTTACGCATATATATTCCGTTCTTAAGCATATAAATTCAGTTCTTACGCATATATATTCACTTCTTACGCATATATATTCAGTTCTTACGCATATATATTCAGTTCTTACACATATATATTCAGTTCTTACACATATATATTCCGTTCATACGCATATATATTCAATTCTTACACATATATATGCAGTTCTTACACAAATATATTCAGTTCTTACACATATATATTCAGTTTTACGCATATATTCAGTTCTTACACATATATTTAGTTCTTACGCATATATATTCAATTCTTACGCATATATGTCCAGTTCTTACACATATATTCCGATCTTACGCATATATATTCAGTTATTACGCATATATATTCAGTTCTTACACATATATTTTTAGCTCTTACACATATATATTCAGTTTTTACACATATATATTCAGTTCTTACACATATATATTCCGTTCCAACACATATATATTCAGTTCTTACACATATATATTCAGTTCTTACACATATATATTCCGTTCTTACGCATATATATTCAGTTCTTACACATATATATGCAGTTCTTACACAAATATATTGAGTTCTTACACATATATATTCAGTTCTTACGCATATATTCAGTTCTAACGCATATATTCAGTTCTTACGCATATATATTCAATTCTTACGCATATATGTTCAGTTCTTACACATATATTCCGATCTAACGCATACATATTCAGCTCTTACGCATATATATTCAGTTCTTACACATATATATTCAGCTCTTACACATATATATTCAGTGCTTACACATATATATTCAGTTCTTACACATATATATTCAGTTCTAACACATATATATTCAGTTCTTACACAAATATATTCAGTTCTTACAGATATATATTCCGTTCTTACGCATATATATTCCTTTCTAACGCATATATATTCAGTTCTTACGCATATATATTCAGTTCTTACGCATATATATTCAGTTCTTACACATATATATTCAGTTCTTACGCATATATATTCCGTACTTACGCATAAATATTTAGTTCTTACACATATATATTCAGTTCTTACACAAATATATTCAGTTCTTACACATATATATTCCGTTCTTACGCATATATATTCAGTTCTTACACAAATATATTCAGTTCTTACACATATATATTCCGTTCTTACGAATATATATTCCGTTCTAACGCATATATATTCAATTTTTACGCATATATATTCAGTTCTTACGCATATATATTCAGTTCTTACACATATATATTTAGCTCTTACACATATATATTCAGTTCTTACACATATATATTCAGTTCTTACACATATATATTCAGTTCTAACACATATATATTCAGTTCTTACACATATATATTCAGTTCTTACACATATATATTCCGTTCTTACGCATATATATTCAGTTCTTACACATATATATTCCGTTCTAACACATATATATTCAGTTCTTACACATATATTTTCAGTTCTTACACATATATATGCAGTTCTTACACAAATATATTCAGTTCTTACACATATATATTCAGTTCTTACACAAATATATTCAGTTCTTACACATATATATTCAGTTCTTACGCATATATTCAGTTCTTACGCATATATTCAGTTCTTACGCATATATATTCAATTCTTACGCATATATGTTCAGTTCTTACACATATATTCCGATCTTACGCATATATATTCAGTTCTTACGCATATATATTCAGTTCTTACACATGTATATTCAGCTCCTACACATATATATTCAGTTCTTACACATATATATTCCGTTCTTACGCATATATATTCAGTTCTTACACATATATATGCAGTTCTTACACAAATATATTCAGTTCTTACACATATATATTCAGTTCTTACGCATATATTCAGTTCTTACGCATATATTCAGTTCTTACGCATATATATTCAATTCTTACGCATATATGTTCAGTTCTTACACATATATTCCGATCTAACGCATACATATTCAGTTCTTACGTATATATATTCAGTTCTTACACATATATATTCAGCTCTTACACATATATATTCAGTGCTTACACATATATATTCAGTTCTTACACATATATATTCAGTTCTAACACATATATTCAGTTCTTACGCATATATATTCAATTCTTACGCATATATGTCCAGTTCTTACACATATATTCCGATCTTACGCATATATATTCAGTTCTTACACATATATATGCAGTTCTTACACAAATATATTGAGTTCTTACACATATATATTCAGTTTTTACGCATATATTCAGTTCTTACACATATATTCCGATCTTACGCATATATATTCAGTTCTTACGCATATATATTCAGTTCTTACACATATATATTCAGCTCTTACACATATATATTCAGTTCTTACATATATATATTCAGTTCTTACACATATATATTCAATTCTAACACATATATATTCAGTTCTTACACATATATATTCAGTTCTTACACATATATATTCCGTTCTTACGAATATATATTCAGTTCTTACACATATATATTCCGTTCTAACACATATATATTCAGTTCTTACACATATATATTCAGTTCTTACACATATATATTCCGTTCTTACGCATATATATTCATTTCTTACACATATATATTCAGTTCTTACGCATATATATTCAGTTCTTACGCATATATATTTAGTTCTTACGCATATATATTCAGTTCTTACACATATATATTCAGTTCTTACACATATATATTCCGTTCTTACGCATATATATTCAATTCTTACACATATATATGCAGTTCTTACACATATATATTCAGTTTTTACGCATATATTCAGTTCTTACACATATATTCAGTTCTTACGCATATATATTCAATTCTTACGCATATATGTCCAGTTTTTACACCTATATTCCGACCTTACGCATATATTTTCAGTTCTTACGCATATATATTCAGTTCTTACACATATATATTTAGATCTTACACATATATATTCAGTTCTTACACATATATATTCAGTTCTTACACATATATATTCCGTTCTAACACATATATATATTCAGTTATTACACATATATATTCAGTTCTTACACATATATATTCCGTTCTTACGCATATATATTCAGTTCTTACACATATATATGCAGTTCTTACAAAAATATATTCAGTTCTTACACATATATATTCAGTTCTTACGCATATTTTTAGTTCTTGAGCATATATTCAGTTCTTACGCATATATATTCAATTCTTACGCATATATGTTCAGTTCTTACACATATATTCCGATCTTACGCATATATATTCAGTTCTTACGCATATATATTCATTTCTTACACATATATATTCCATTCTTACGCATATATATTCAGTTCTTAAGCATATATATTCATTTCTTACACATATATATTTAGCTCTTACACATATATATTCAGTTCTTACACATATATATTCAGTTCTTACACATATATATTCAGTTCTAACACATATATATTCAGTTCTTACACATATATATTCAGTTCTTACACATATATATTCCGTTCTTACGCATATATATTCAGTTCTTACACATATATATTCCGTTCTAACACATATATATTCAGTTCTTACACATATATATTCAGTTCTTACACATATATATTCATTTCTTACACATATATATGCAGTTCTTACACAAATATATTCAGTTCTTACACATATATATTCCGTTCTTACGCATATATATTCAGTTCTTACACAAATATATTCAGTTCTTACACATATATATTCAGTTCTTACACAAATATATTCAGTTCTTACTCATATATATTCCGTTCTTACGCATATATATTCAGTTCTTACACAAATATATTCAGTTCTTACACATATATATTCCGTTCTTACGCATATATATTCCGTTCTAACGCATATATATTCAGTTCTTACGCATATATATTCAGTTCTTACGCATATATATTCATTTCTTACACATATATATTTAGCTCTTAAACATATATATTCAGTTCTTACACATATATATTCAGTTCTTACACATATATATTCAGTTCTAACACATATATATTCAGTTCTTACACATATATATTCAGTTCTTACACATATATATTCCGTTCTTACGCATATATATTCAGTTCTTACACATATATATTCCGTTCTAACACATATATATTCAGTTCTTACACATATATATTCCGTTCTAAGACATATATATGCAGTTCTTACACAAATATATTCAGTTCTTACACATATATATTCAGTTCTTACACATATATATGCAGTTCTTACACAAATATATTCAGTTCTTACACATATATATTCAGTTCTTACGCATATATTCAGTTCTTACGCATATATTCAGTTCTTACGCATATATATTCAATTCTTACGCATATATGTTCAGTTCTTACTCATATATTCCGATCTTACGCATATATATTCAGTTCTTACGCATATATATTCAGTTCTTACACATGTATATTCAGCTCTTACACATATATATTCAGTTCTTACACATATATATTCAGTTCTTACACATATATATTCAGTTCTAACACATATATATTCAGTTCTTACACATATATATTCAGTTCTTTCACATATATATTCCGTTCTTACGCATATATATTCAGTTCTTACACATATATATTCAGTTCTTACACATATATATTCAGTTCTTACGCATATATTCAGTTCTTACGCATATATTCAGTTCTTACACATATATATTCAGTTCTTACACATATATATTCAGTTTTTATACATATATATTAAGTTCTTACACATATATATTCCGTTCTTACGCATATATATTCAGTTCTTACACATATATATTCAGTTCTTACACATATATATTCAGTTCTTACGCATATATATTCCGTTCTTAAGCATATAAATTAAGTTCTTATGCATATTTATTCAGTTCTTACGCATATATATTCAGTTCTTACGCATATATATTCAGTTCTTACGCATATATATTCAGTTCTTACACATATATATTCCGTTCTTACGCATATATATTCAATTCTTGCACTTATATATGCAGTTCTTAAACAAATATATTCAGTTCTTACACATATATATTCAGTTTTTACGCATATATTCAGTTCTTACACATATATTCAGTTCTTACGCATATATATTCAATTCTTACGCATATATGTCCAGTTCTTACACATATATTCCGATCTTACGCATATATATTCAGTTCTTACACATATATATTTAGCTCTTACAAATATATTTTCAGTTCTTACACATATATATTCAGTTCTTACACATATATATTCGGTTCTAACACATATATATTCAGTTCTTACACATATATATTCAGTTCTTACACATATATATTTCGTTCTTACGCATATATATTCAGTTCTTACACATATATATGCAGTTCTTACACAAATATATTTAGTTCTTACACATATATATTCAGTTCTTACGCATATATTCAGTTCTTACGCATATATTCAGTTCTTACGCATATATATTCCGTTCTTACACATATATATGCAGTTCTTACACAAATATATTCAGTTCTTACACATATATATTCAGTTCTTACGCATATATTCAGTTCTTACGCATATATTCAGTTCTTACGCGTATATATTCAATTCTTACGCATATATGTTCAGTTCTTACACATATATTCCTATCTTACGCATATATATTCAGTTCTTACGCATATATATTCAGTTCTTACACATATATATTCAGCTCTTACACATATATATTCAGTTCTTACACATATATGTTCAGTTCTTACACATATATATTCAGTTCTACACATATATATTCAGTTCTTACACGTATATATTCAGTTCGTCCACATATATATTCCGTTCTTACGCATATATATTCCGTTCTAACACATATATATTCAGTACTTACACATATATATTCAGTTCGTACACATATATATTCCGTTCTTACACATATATATTCAGTTCTTATACATATATTCAGTTCTTACACATATATATTCAGTTTTTACGCATATATTCAGTTCTTACACATATATATTCCGATCTTACGCATATATATTTAGTTCTTACGCATATATATTCAGTTCTTACACATATATATTCAGCTCTTACATATATATATTCAGTTCTTACACATATATATTCAGTTCTTACACATATATATTCAGTTCTAACACATATATATTCAGTTCTTACACATATATATTCAGTTCTTACACATATATATTCCGTTCTTACGCATATATATTCAGTTCTTACACATATATATTCCGTTCTAACACATATATACTCAGTTCTTACACATATATATTCAGTTCTTACACATATATATTCCGTTCGTACGCATATATATTGAGTTCTTACGCATATATATTCAGTTATTACACATATATATTCAGTTCTTACGCATATATATTCAGTTCTTACGCATATATATTTAGTTCTTACGCATATATATTCAGTTCTTACACATATATATTCCGTTCGTACGCATATATATTGAGTTCTTACGCATATATATTCAGTTATTACACATATATATTCAGTTCTTACGCATATATATTCAGTTCTTACACATATATATTCAGTTCTTACACATATATATTCCGTTCTTACGCATATATATTCAATTCTTACACATATATATGCAGTTCTTACACAAATATATTCAGTTCTTACACATATATATTCAGTTTTTACGCATATATTCAGTTCTTACACATATATTCAGTTCTTACGCATATATATTCAATTCTTATGCATATATGTCCAGTTCTTACACATATATTCCGATCTTACGCATATATATTCAGTTCTTACGCATATATATTCTGTTCTTACACATATATATTTAGCTCTTACACATATATATTCAGTTCTTACACATATATATTCAGTTCTTACACATATATATTCCGTTCTAACACATATATATTCAGTTATTACACATATATACTCAGTTCTTACACATATATATTCCGTTCTTACGCATATATATTCAGTTCTTACACATATATATGCAGTTCTTACAAACATATATTCAGTTCTTACACATATATATTCAGTTCTTACACATATATATTCCGTTCTTACGCATATGTTTTCAATTCTTACACATATATATGCAGTTCTTACACAAATATATTCCGTTCTAACACATATATATTCCGTTCTTACACATATATATTCAGTTCTTACACATATATATTCCGTTCTAACGCATATATATTCAGTTCTTACGCATATATATTCAGTTCTTACGCATATATATTTAGTTCTTACGCATATATATTCAGTTCTTACACATATATATTCAGTTCTTACACATATATATTCCGTTCTTACGCATATATATTCAATTCTTACACATATATATGCAGTTCTGACACAAATATATTCAGTTCTTACACATATATATTCAGTTCTTACACATATATTCAGTTCTTACGCATATGTATTCAATTCTTACGCATATATGTCCAGTTCGTACACATATATTCCGATCTTACGCATATATATTCAGTTCTTACGCATATATATTCAGTACTTACACATATATATTTAGCTCTTACACATATATATTCAGTTCTTACACATATATATTCAGTTCTTACACATATATATTCCGTTCTAACACATATATATTCAGTTATTACACATATATATTCAGTTCTTACACATATATATTCCGTTCTTACGCATATATATTCAGTTCTTACACATATATATGCAGTTTTTACAAAAATATATTCAGTTCTTACACATATATATTCAGTTCTTACGCATATTCAGTTCTTACGCATATATTCAGTTCTTACGCATATATATTCAATTCTTACGCATATATGTTCAGTTTTTACACATATATTCCGATCTTACGCATATATTTTCAGTTCTTACGCATATATACTCAGTTCTTACACATATATATGCAGTTCTGACACAAATATATTCAGTTCTTACACATATATATTCAGTTCTTACACATATATTCAGTTCTTACGAATATGTATTCAATTCTTACGCATATATTTCCAGTTCTTACACATATATTCCGATCTTACGCATATATATTCAGTTCTTACGCATATATATTCAGTTCTTACACATATATATTTAGCTCTTACACATATATATTCAGTTCTTACACATATATATTCAGTTCTTACACATATATATTCCGTTCTAACACATATATATTCAGTTATTACACATATATATTCAGTTCTTACACATATATATTCCGTTCTTACGCATATATATTCATTTCTTACACATATATATGCAGTTCTTACAAAAATATATTCAGTTCTTACACATATATATTGAGTTCTTACGCATATTCAGTTCTTACGCATATATTCAGTTCTTACGCATATATATTCAATTCTTACGCATATATGTTCAGTTCTTACACATATATTCCGATCTTACGCATATATTTTCAGTTCTTACGCTTATATATTCAGTTCTTACACATATATATTCCATTCTTACGCATATATATTTAGTTCTTACACATATATATTCAGTTCTTACAAAAAAAATAGTCAGTTCTTACACATATATATTCCGTTCTTAAGCATATATATTCCGTTCTAACGCATATATATTCAGTTCTTACGCATATATATTCAGTTCTTACGCATATATATTCAGTTCTTACACATATATATTCAGTTCTTACACATATATATTCAGTTCTTACGCATATTCAGTTTTTACGCATATATTCAGTTCTTACGCATATATATTCAATTCTTACGCATATATGTTCAGTTCTTACACATATATTCCGATCTTACGCATATATTTTCAGTTCTTACGCATATATATTCAGTTCTTACGCATATATATGCAGTTCTGACACAAATATATTCAGTTCTTACACATATATATTCAGTTCTTACACATATATTCAGTTCTTACGCATATGTATTCAATTCTTACGCATATATGTCCAGTTCTTACACATATATTCCGATCTTACGCATATATATTCAGTTCTTACGCATATATATTCAGTTCTTACACATATATATTTAGCTCTTACACATATATATTCAGTTCTTACACGTATATATTCAGTTCTTACACATATATATTCCGTTCTAACACATATATATTCAGTTATTACACATATATATTCAGTTCTTACACATATATATTCCGTTCTTACGCATATATATTCAGTTCTTACACATATATATACAGTTCTTACAAAAATATATTCAGTTCTTACACATATATATTCAGTTCTTACGCATATTCAGTTCTTACGCATATATTCAGTTCTTACGCATATATATTCAATTCTTACGCATATATGTTCAGTTCTTACACATATATTCCGATCTTACACATATATTTTCAGTTCTTACGCATATATATTCAATTCTTACACATATATATTCCATTCTTACGCATATATATTTAGTTCTTACACATATATATTCAGTTCTTACAAAAATATAGTCAGTTCTTACACATATATTCCGATCTTACACATATATTTTCAGTTCTTACGCATATATATTCAGTTCTTACACATATATATGCAGTTCTGACACAAATATATTCAGTTCTTACACATATATATTCATTTCTTACACATATATTCAGTTCTTACGCATATGTATTCAATTCTTACGCATATATGTCCAGTTCTTACACATATATTCCGATCTTACGCATATATATTCAGTTCTTACGCATATATATTCAGTTCTTACACATATATATTTAGCTCTTACACATATATATTCAGTTCTTACACATATATATTCAGTTCTTACACATATATATTCAGTTCTAACACATATATATTCAGTTATTACACATATATATTCAGTTCTTACACATATATATTCCGTTCTTACGCATATATATTCAGTTCTTACACATATATATGCAGTTCTTACAAAAATATATTCAGTTCTTACACATATATATTCAGTTCTTACGCATATTCAGTTCTTACGCATATATTCAGTTCTAACGCATATATATTCAATTCTTACGCATATATGTTCAGTTCTTACACATATATTCCGATCTTACGCATATATTTTCAGTTCTTACGCATATATATTCAGTTCTTACACATATATATTCCATTCTTACGCATATATATTTAGTTCTTACACATATATATTCAGTTCTTACAAAAATATAGTCAGTTCTTACACATATATATTCCGTTCTTAAGCATATATATTCCGTTCTAACGCATATATATTTAGTTCTTACGCATATATATTCAGTTCTTACGCATATATATTCAGTTCTTACACATATATATACAGTTCTTACGCATATAAATTCCGTTCTTACGCATATATATTTAGTTCTTACACATATATATTCAGTTCGAACACAAATATATTCAGTTCTTACACATATATATTCCGTTCTTACGCATATATATTCAGTTCTTACACATATATATTCAGTTCTTACACAAATATATTCAGTTCTTACACATATATATTCCGTTCTTACGCATATATATTCCGTTCTAACTCATATATATTCAGTTCTTTCGCATATATATTCAGTTCTTACGCATATATATTGAGTTCTTACACATATATATTTAGCTCTTACACATATATATTCAGTTCTTACACATATATATTGAGTTCTTATTCATATATATTCAGTTCTTACACATATATATTCAGTTCTTACACATATATATGCAGTTCTTACAAAATATATTCAGTTCTTACACATATATATTCAGTTCTTACGCATATTCAGTTCTTACGCATATATTCAGTTCTTACGCATATATATTCAATTCTTACGCATATATGTTCAGTTCTTACACATATATTCCGATCTTACGCATATATTTTCAGTTCTTACGCTTATATATTCAGTTCTTACACATATATATTCCATTCTTACGCATATATATTTAGTTCTTACACATATATCTTCAGTTCTTACAAAAATATAGTCAGTTCTTACACATATATATTCCGTTCTTAAGCATATATATTCCGTTCTAACGCATATATATTCAGTTCTTACGCATATATATTCAGTTCTTACGCATATATATTCAGTTCTTACACATATATATTCAGTTCTTACACATATATATTCAGTTCTTACGCATATTCAGTTTTTACGCATATATTCAGTTCTTACGCATATATATTCAATTCTTACGCATATATGTTCAGTTCTTACACATATATTCCGATCTTACGCATATATTTTCAGTTCTTACGCATATATATTCAGTTCTTACGCATATATATGCAGTTCTGACACAAATATATTCAGTTCTTACACATATATATTCAGTTCTTACACATATATTCAGTTCTTACGCATATGTATTCAATTCTTACGCATATATGTCCAGTTCTTACACATATATTCCGATCTTACGCATATATATTCAGTTCTTACGCATATATATTCAGTTCTTACACATATATATTTAGCTCTTACACATATATATTCAGTTCTTACACGTATATATTCAGTTCTTACACATATATATTCCGTTCTAACACATATATATTCAGTTATTACACATATATATTCAGTTCTTACACATATATATTCCGTTCTTACGCATATATATTCAGTTCTTACACATATATATGCAGTTCTTACAAAAATATATTCAGTTCTTACACATATATATTCAGTTCTTACGCATATTCAGTTCTTACGCATATATTCAGTTCTTACGCATATATATTCAATTCTTACGCATATATGTTCAGTTCTTACACATATATTCGATCTTACGCATATATTTTCAGTTCTTACGCATATATATTCAGTTCTTACACATATATATTCCATTCTTACGCATATATATTTAGTTCTTACACATATATATTCAGTTCTTACAAAAATATAGTCAGTTCTTACACATATATTCCGATCTTACACATATATTTTCAGTTCTTACGCATATATATTCAGTTCTTACACATATATATGCAGTTCTGACACAAATATATTCAGTTCTTACACATATATATTCAGTTCTTACACATATATTCAGTTCTTACGCATATGTATTCAATTCTTACGCATATATGTCCAGTTCTTACACATATATTCCGATCTTACGCATATATATTCAGTTCTTACGCATATATATTCAGTTCTTACACATATATATTTAGCTCTTACACATATATATTCAGTTCTTACACATATATATTCAGTTCTTACACATATATATTCCGTTCTAACACATATATATTCAGTTATTACACATATATATTCAGTTCTTACACATATATA
>JAWPHD010026087.1:0-14272 GCA_037043455.1 Cyrtodaria siliqua | reverse complement strand
TATTCAGTTCTTACGCATATGTATTCAGTTCTTACACATATATATTCCGTTCTAACACATATATATTCAGTTCTTACACATATATATTCAGTTCTTACACATATATATTCAGTTCTTACACATATATACGCAGTTCTTACACAAATATATTCAGTTCTTACACATATATATTCAGTTCTTACGCATATATTCAGTTCTTACGCATATATTCAGTTCTTACGCATATATATTCAATTCTTACGCATATATGTTCAGTACTTACACATACATTCCGATCTTACGCATATATATATGCAGTTCTTACGCATATATATTCAGTTCTTACACATATATATTCAGCTCTTACACATATATATTCAGTTCTTACACATATATATTCAGTTCTTACACATATATATTCAGTTCTACACTTATATATTCAGTTCTTACACATATATATTCAGTTCTTACACATATATATTCCGTTCTTACGCATATATATTCCATTCTAACACATATATATTCAGTTCTTACACATATATATTCAGTTCTTACACATATATATTCCGTTCTTACACATATATATTCCGTTCTTACGCATATATATTCAGTTCTTACACATATATATGCAGTTCTTACACAAATATATTCAGTTCTTACACATATATATTCAGTTCTTACGCAAATATATTCAGTTGTTACGCATATATATTCAGTTCTTTCGAATATATATTCAGTTCTTACGTATATATATTCAGTTCTGACGCATATATATTCAGTTCTTACACATATATATTCAGTTCTAACACATATATATTCAGTTCTTACACATATATATTCCGTTCTTACGCATATATATTTAGTTCTTACACATATATATTCAGTTCTTACACAAATATATTCAGTTCTTACACATATATATTCCGTTCTTACGCATATATATTCCGTTCTAACGCATATATATTCAGTTCTTACGCATATATATTCAGTTCTTACGCATATATATTCAGTTCTTACACATATATATTCAGTTCTTACACAAATATATTCAGTTCTTACACATATATATTCAGTTCTTACGCATATATTCAGTTCTTACACATATATATTCAGTTCTTACACATATATATTCCGTTCTTACGCATATATATTCAGTTCTTACACATATATATTCAGTTCTTACACAAATATATTCAGTTCTTACACATATATATTCCGTTCTTACGCATATATATTCCGTTCTAACGCATATATATTCAGTTCTTACGCATATATATTCAGTTCTTACGCATATATATTCAGTTCTTACACATATATATTTAGCTCCTACACATATATATTCAGTTCTTACACATATATATTGAGTTCTTATTCATATATATTCCGTTCTAACACATATATATTCAGTTCTTACACATATATATTCAGTTCTTACACATATATATTCCGTTCTTACGCATATATATTCAGTTTTTACACATATATATGCAGTTCTTACACAAATATATTCAGGTCTTACACATATATATTCAGTTCTTACGCATATATATTCAGTTCTTACGCATGTATATTCAGTTCTTACACATATATATTTAGCTCCTACACATATATATTCAATTCTTACACATATATATTGAGTTCTTATTCATATATATTCCGTTCTAACACATATATATTCAGTTCTTACACATATATATTCAGTTCTTACACATATATATTCCGTTCTTACGCATATATATTCAGTTTTTACACATATATATGCAGTTCTTACACAAATATATTCAGGTCTTACACATATATATTCAGTTCTTACGCATATATTCAGTTCTTACGCATATATTCAGTTCTTACGCATATATATTCAATTCTTACGCATATATGTTCAGTTCTTACACATATATTCCAATCTTACGCATATATATTCAGTTCTTACGCATATATATTCAGTTCTTACACATATATATTCAGCTCTTACACATATATATTTAGTTCTTACACATATATATTCAGTTCTTACACATATATATTCAGTTCTTTCACATATATATTCAGTTCTTACACATATATATTCAGTTCTTACACATATATATGCAGTTCTTACACAAATATATTCAGTTCTTACACATATATATTCAGTTCTTACGCATATATTCAGTTCTTACGCATATATTCAGTTCTTACGCATATATATTCAATTCTTACGCATATATGTTCCGTTCTTACACATATATTCCAATCTTACGCATATATATTCAGTTCTTACGCATATATATTCAGTTCTTACACATGTATATTCAGTTCTTACACATTTATATTCAGCTCTTACAAATATATATTCAGTTCTTGCACTTATATATTCAGTTCTTACACATATATATTCAGTTCTAACACATATATATTCCTTTCTTACGCATATATATTCAGTTCTTACACATATATATGCAGCTCTTACACAAATATATTCAGTTCTTACACATACATATTCCGTTCTTACGCATGTATATTCAGTTCTTACACATATATATTCAGTTCTTACACATATATATTCAGTTCTTACGCATATATATTCAGTTCTTACGCTTATATATTCCGTTCTTAAGCATATAAATTCAGTTCTTACGCATATATATTCAGTTATTACGCATATATATTCAGTTCTTACGCATATATATTCAGTTCTTACACATATATATTCAGTTCTTACACATATATATTCCGTTCTTACGCATATATATTCAATTCTTACACATATATATGCATTTCTTACACAAATATATTCAGTTCTTACACATATATATTCAGTTTTTACGCATATATTCAGTTCTTACACATATATTCAGTTCTTACGCATATATATTCAATCCTTACGCATATATGTCCAGTTCTTACACATATATTCCGATCTTACGCATATATATTCAGTTCTTACGCATATATATTCAGTTCTTACACATATATATTTAGCTCTTACACATATATATTCAGTTCTTACACATATATATTCAGTTCTTACACGTATATATTCCGTTCTAACACATATATATTCAGTTCTTACACATATATATTCAGTTCTTACACATATATATTCCGTTCTTACGCATATATATTCAGTTCTCACACATATATATGCAGTTCTTACACAAATATATTCAGTTCTTACACATATATATTCAGTTCTTACGCATATATTCAGTTCTTACGCATATATTCAGTTTTTACGCATATATATTCAATTCTTACGCATATATGTTCAGTTCTTACACATATATTCCGATCTTACGCATATATATTCAGTTCTTACGCATATATTCAGTACTTACACATATATATTCAGTTCTTACACAAATATATTCAGTTCTTACACATATATTCAGTTCTTACGCATATATTTCAGTTCTTAAGCATATATTCAGTTCTTACACATATATATTCAGTTCTTACGCATATATGTTCAGTTCTTACACATATATTCCGATCTTACGCATATATATTCAGTTCTTACGCATATATATTCAGTACTTACACATATATATTCAGCTCTTACACATATATATTCAGTTCTTACACATATATATTCAGCTCTTACACATATATATTCAGTTCTTACACATATATATTCAGTTCTACACCTATATATTCAGTTCTTACACATATATATTCAGTTCTTACACATATATATTCAGTTCTACACCTATATATTCAGTTATTACACATATATATTCAGTTCTTACGCATATATTCAGTTCTTACACATATATATTCCGTTCTTACGCATATATTTTCCATTCTAACACATATATATTCAGTTCTTACACATATATATTCAGTTCTTACACATATATATTCCGTTCTTACACATATATATTCCGTTCTTACGCATATATATTCAGTTCTTACACATATATATTCAGTTCTTACACATATATATTCAGTTCTAACACATATATATTCAGTTCTTACAAATATATATTCAGTTCTTACACATATATATTCCGTTCTTACGCATATGTATTCAGTTCTTACACATATATATTCCGTTCTAACACATATATATTCAGTTCTTACACATATATATTCAGTTCTTACACATATATACGCAGTTCTTACACAAATATATTCAGTTCTTACACATATATATTCAGTTCTTACGCATATATTCAGTTCTTACGCATATATTCAGTTCTTACGCATATATATTCAATTCTTACGCATATATGTTCAGTACTTACACATACATTACGATCTTACGCATATATATATGCAGTTCTTACGCATATATATTCAGTTCTTACACATATATATTCAGCTCTTCCACATATATATTCAGTTCTTACACATATATATTCAGTTCTTACACATATATATTCAGTTCTACACTTATATATTCAGTTCTTACACATATATATTCAGTTCTTACACATATATATTCCGTTCTTACGCATATATATTCCATTCTAACACATATATATTCAGTTCTTACACATATATATTCAGTTCTTACACATATATATTCCGTTCTTACACATATATATTCCGTTCTTACGCATATATATTCAGTTCTTACACATATATATGCAGTTCTTACACAAATATATTCAGTTCTTACACATATATATTCAGTTCTTACGCAAATATATTCAGTTGTTTCGCATATATATTCAGTTCTTTCGAATATATATTCAGTTCTTACGTATATATATTCAGTTCTGACGCATATATATTCAGTTCTTACACATATATATTTAGTTCTAACACATATATATTCAGTTCTTACACATATATATTCCGTTCTTACGCATATATATTTAGTTCTTACACATATATATTCAGTTCTTACACAAATATATTCAGTTTTTACACATATATATTCCGTTCTTACGCATATATATTCCGTTCTAACGCATATATATTCAGTTCTTACGCATATTTATTCAGTTCTTGAGCATATATATTCAGTTCTTACACATATATATTCAGTTCTTACACACATATATTCAATTCTTACACATATATATTCAGTTCGTACGCATATATTCAGTTCTTACACATATATATTCAGTTCTTACACATATATATTCAGTTCTTACACATATATATTCAGTTCTTACACAAATATATTCAGTTCTTACACATATATATTCCGTTCTTACGCATATATATTCCGTTCTAACGCATATATATTCAGTTCTTACGCATATATATTCAGTTCTTACGCATATATATTCAGTTCTTACACTTATATATTTAGCTCCTACACATATATATTCAGTTCTTACACATATATATTGAGTTCTTATTCATATATATTCCGTTCTAACACATATATATTCAGTTCTTACACATATATATTCAGTTCTTACACATATATATTCCGTTCTTACGCATATATATTCAGTTTTTACACATATATATGCAGTTCTTACACAAATATATTCAGGTCTTACACATATATATTCAGTTCTTACGCATATATTCAGTTCTTACGCATATATTCAGTTCTTACGCATATATATTCAATTCTTACGCAAATATGTTCAGTTCTTACACATATATTCCAATCTTACGCATATATATTCAGTTCTTACGCATATATATTCAGTTCTTACACATATATATTCAGCTCTTACACATATATATTTAGTTCTTACACATATATATTCAGTTCTTACACATATATATTCAGTTCTTACACATATATATTCAGTTTTTACACATATATATTCAGTTCTTACACATATATATTCCGTTCTTACGCATATATATATTCAGTTCTTACACATATATATTCCGTTCTAACACATATATATTCAGTTCTTTCACATATATATTCAGTTCTTACACATATATATTCAGTTCTTACACATATATATGCAGTTCTTACACAAATATATTCAGTTCTTAGACATATATATTCAGTTCTTACGCATATATTCAGTTCTTACGCATATATTCAGTTCTTACGCATATATATTCAATTCTTACGCATATATGTTCAGTTCTTACACACATGTTCCGATCTTACGCATATATATTCAGTTCTTACGCATATATATTCAGTTCTTACACATATATATTTAGCTCTTACACATATATATTCAGTTCTTACACATATATATTCAGTTCTTACATGTATATATTCCGTTCTAACACATATATATTCAGTTCTTACACATATATATTCAGTTCTTACACATATATATCTCGTTCTTACGCATATATATTCAGTTCTTACACATATATATTCAGTTCTTACACAAATATATTCAGTTCTTACACATATATATTCAGTTCTTACGCATATATTCAGTTCTTACGCATATATTCAGTTTTTACGCATATATATTCAATTCTTACGCATATATGTTCAGTTCTTACACATATATTCCTATCTTACGCATATATATTCAGTTCTTACGCATATATTCAGTACTTACACATATATATTCAGCTCTTACACATATATATTCAGTTCTTACACATATATATTCAGTTCTTACACATATATATTCAGTTCTAACACATATATATTCAGTTCTTACACATATATATTCAGTTCTTACACATATATATTTCTTTCTTACGCATATATATTCATTTCTTACACATATATATGCAGTTCTTACACAAATATATTCAGTTCTTACACATATATATTCAGTTCTTACGCATATATTCAGTTCTTACGCATATATTCAGTTCTTACGCATATATTCAGTTCTTACGCAAATATATTCAGCTCTTACACATATATATTCAGTTCTTACACATATATATTCAGTTCTTACACATATATATTCAGTTCTAACACATATTTATTCAGTTCTTACACATATATATTCAGTTCTTACGCATATATTCCGTTCTTATGCATATATTCAGTTCTTCAACATATATATTCAGTTCTTACACATATATATTCAGTTCTTATACATATATATTCAGTTCTTACACATATATATTCCGTTCTTACGCATATATATTTAGTTCTTACAAATATATATTCAGTTCTTTCACATATATATTCAGTTCTTACGCATATATATTCCGTTCTTACGCATATATTCAGTTCTTACGCATATATTCAGTTCTTACACATATATATTCAGTTCTTACACATATATATTCAGTTCTTATACATATATATTCAGTTCTTACACATATATATTCCGTTCTTACGCATATATATTCAGTTCTTACACATATATATTCAGTTCTTACACATATATATTCAGTTCTTACGCATATATATTCCGTTCTTAAGCATATACATTCAGTTTTTTACGCATATATATTCAGTTGTTACGCATATATATTCAGTTCTTACGCATATATATTCAGTTCTTACACATATATATTCAGTTCTTACACATATATATTCAGTTTTTACGCATATATTCAGTTCTTACGCATATATTCAGTTCTTACGCATATATTCAGTTCTTACACATATATATTCAGTTCTTACACATATATATTCAGTTCTTATACATATATATTCAGTTCTTACACATATATATTCCGTTCTTACGCATATATATTCCGTTCTTAAGCATATAAATTCAGTTCTTACGCATATATATTCAGTTATTACGCATATATATTCAGTTCTTACGCATATATATTCAGTTCTTACACATATATATTCAGTTCTTACACATATATATTCCGTTCTTACGCATATATATTTAATTCTTACACATATATATGCAGTTCTTACACAAATATATTTAGTTCTTACACATATATATTCAGTTTTTACGCATATATTCAGTTCGTACACATATATTCAGTTCTTACGCATATATATTCAATTCTTACGCATATATGTCCAGTTCTTACACATATATATTCCGTTCTTACCCATGTATATTCAGTTCTTACACATATATATTAAGTTTATACACATATATATTCAGTTCTTACGCTTATATATTCCGTTCTTAAGCATATAAATTCAGTTCTTACGCATATATATTCAGTTATTACGCATATATATTCAGTTCTTACGCATATATATTCAGTTCTTACACATATATATTCAGTTCTTACACATATATATTCCGTTCTTACGCATATATATATTCAATTCTTACACATATATATGCAGTTCTTACACAAATATATTCAGTTCTTACACATATATATTCAGTTTTTACGCATATATTCAGTTCTTACACATATATTCAGTTCTTACGCATATATATTCAATTCTTACGCATATATGTCCATTTCTTACACATATATTCCGATCTTACGCATATATATTCAGTTCTTACGCATATATATTCAGTTCTTACACATATATATTTAGCTCTTACACATATATATTCAGTTCTTACACATATATATTCAGTTCTTACACATATATATTCCGTTCTAACACATATATATTCAGTTCTTACACATATATATTCAGTTCTTACACATATATATTCCGTTCTTACGCATATATATTCAGTTCTTACACATATATATGCAGTTCTTACACAAATATATTCAGTTCTTACACATATATATTCAGTTCTTACGCATATATTCAGTTCTTACGCATATATTCAGTTTGTACGCATATATATTCAGTTCTTACACATATATTCCGATCTTACGCATATATATTCAGTTCTTACGCATATATATTCAGTACTTACACATATATATTCAGCTCTTACACATATATATTCAGTTCTTACACATATATATTCAGTTCTTACACATATATATTCAAGTCTAACACATTTATATTCAGTTCTTACACATATATATTCAGTTCTTACACATATATATTCCTTTCTTACGCATATATATTCAGTTCTTACACATATATATGCAGTTCTTACACAAATATATTCAGTTCTTACACATATATATTCAGTTCTTACGCATATATTCAGTTCTTACGCATATATTCAGTTCTTACGCATATATATTCAGCTCTTACACATATATATTCAGTTCTTACACATATATATTCAGTTCTTACACATATATATTCAGTTCTAACACATATATATTCAGTTCTTACACATATATTCAGTTCTTACGTATATATTCCGTTATTATGCATATATTCAGTTCTTACACATATATATTCAGTTCTTACACATATATATTCAGTTCTTATACATATATATTCAGTTCTTACACATATATATTCTGTTCTTACGCATATATATTCAGTTCTTACAAATATATATTCAGTTCTTACATATATATATTCAGTTCTTACGCATATATATTCCGTTCTTACGCATATATTCAGTTCTTACGCATATATTCAGTTCTTACACATATATATTCAGTTCTTACACATATATATTTAGTTCTTATACATATATATTCAGTTTTTACACATATATATTCCGTTCTTACGCATATATATTCAGTTCTTACGCATATATATTCAGTTCTTACACATATATATTCAGTTCTTACACATATATATTCAGTTCTAACACATATATATTCAGTTCTTACAAATATATATTCAGTTCTTACACATATATATTCCGTTCTTACGCATATGTATTCAGTTCTTACACATATATATTCCGTTCTAACACATATATATTCAGTTCTTACACATATATATTCAGTTCTTACACATATATACGCAGTTCTTACACAAATATATTCAGTTCTTACACATATATATTCAGTTCTTACGCATATATTCAGTTCTTACGCATATATTCAGTTCTTACGCATATATATGCAGTTCTTACGCATATATATTCAGTTCTTACACATATATATTCAGCTCTTACACATATATATTCAGTTCTTACACATATATATTCAGTTCTTACACATATATATTCAGTTCTACACTTATATATTCAGTTCTTACACATATATATTCAGTTCTTACACATATATATTCCGTTCTTACGCATATATATTCCATTCTAACACATATATATTCAGTTCTTACACATATATATTCAGTTCTTACACATATATATTCCGTTCTTACACATATATATTCCGTTCTTACGCATATATATTCAGTTCTTACACATATATATGCAGTTCTTACACAAATATATTCAGTTCTTACACATATATATTCAGTTCTTACGCAAATATATTCAGTTGTTACGCATATATATTCAGTTCTTTCGAATATATATTCAGTTCTTACGTATATATATTCAGTTCTGACGCATATATATTCAGTTCTTACACATATATATTTAGTTCTAACACATATATATTCAGTTCTTACACATATATATTCCGTTCTTTCGCATATATATTTAGTTCTTACACATATATATTCAGTTCTTACACAAATATATTCAGCTCTTACACATATATATTCAGTTCTTACACATATATATTCAGTTCTTACACATATATATTCAAGTCTAACACATTTATATTCAGTTCTTACACATATATATTCAGTTCTTACACATATATATTCCTTTCTTACGCATATATATTCAGTTCTTACACATATATATGCAGTTCTTACACAAATATATTCAGTTCTTACACATATATATTCAGTTCTTACGCATATATTCAGTTCTTACGCATATATATTCAGTTCTTACGCATATATTCAGTTCTTACACATATATATTCAGTTCTTACACATATATATTCCGTTCTTACGCATATATATTCAGTTCTTACACATATATATTCAGTTCTTACACAAATATATTCAGTTCTTACACATATATATTCCGTTCTTACGCATATATATTCCGTTCTAACGCATATATATTCAGTTCTTACGCATATATATTCAGTTCTTACGCATATATATTCAGTTCTTACACATATATATTTAGCTCCTACACATATATATTCAGTTCTTACACATATATATTGAGTTCTTATTCATATATATTCCGTTCTAACACATATATATTCAGTTCTTACACATATATATTCAGTTCTTACACATATATATTCCGTTCTTACGCTTATATATTCAGTTTTTACACATATATATGCAGTTCTTACACAAATATATTCAGGTCTTACACATATATATTCAGTTCTTACGCATATATTCAGTTCTTACGCATATATTCAGTTCTTACGCATATATATTCAATTCTGACGCATATATGTTCAGTTCTTACACATATATTCCAATCTTACGCATATATATTCAGTTCTTACGCATATATATTCAGTTCTTACACATATATATTCAGCTCTTACACATATATATTTAGTTCTTACACATATATATTCAGTTCTTACAGATATATATTCAGTTCTAACACATATATATTCAGTTTTTACACATATATATTCAGTTCTTACACATATATATTCCGTTCTTACGCATATATATATTCAGTTCTTACACATATATATTCCGTTCTAACACATATATATTCAGTTCTTTCACATATATATTCAGTTCTTACACATATATATTCAGTTCTTACACATATATATGCAGTTCTTACACAAATATATTCAGTTCTTACACATATATATTCAGTTCTTACGCATATATTCAGTTCTTACGCATATATTCAGTTCTTACGCATATATATTCAATTCTTACGCATATATGTTCAGTTCTTACACACATATTCCGATCTTACGCATATATATTCAGTTCTTACGCATATATATTCAGTTCTTACACATATATATTTAGCTCTTACACATATATATTCAGTTCTTACACATATATATTCAGTTCTTATACGTATATATTCCGTTCTAACACATATATATTCAGTTCTTACACATATATATTCAGTTCTTACACATATATATTCCGTTCTTACGCATATATATTCAGTTCTTACACATATATATGCAGTTCTTACACAAATATATTCAGTTCTTACACATATATATTCACTTCTTACGCATATATTCAGTTCTTACGCATATATTCAGTTTTTACGCATATATATTCAATTCTTACGCATATATGTTCAGTTCTTACACATATATTCCGATCTTACGCATATATATTCAGTTCTTACGCATATATTCAGTACTTACACATATATATTAAGCTCTTACACATATATATTCAGTTCTTACACATATATATTCAGTTCTTACACATATATATTCAGTTCTAACACATATATATTCAGTTCTTACACATATATATTCAGTTCTTACACATATATATTTCTTTCTTACTCATATATATTCATTTCTTACACATATATATGCAGTTCTTACACAAATAAATTCAGTTCTTACACATATATATTCAGTTCTTACGCATATATTCAGTTATTACGCATATATTCAGTTCTTACGCATATAATCAGTTCTTACGCATATATATTCAGCTCTTACACATATATATTCAGTTCTTACACATATATATTCAGTTCTTACACATATATATTCAGTTCTAACACATATATATTCAGTTCTTACACATATATATTCAGTTCTTACGCATATATTCCGTGCTTATGCATATATTCAGTTCTTACACATATATATTCAGTTCTTACACATATATATTCAGTTCTTATACATGCATATAAATTCAGTTCTTACGCATATATATTCAGTTATTACGCATATTTATTCAGTTCTTACGCATATATATTCAGTTCTTACACATATATATTCAGTTCTTACACATATATATTCCGTTCTTACGCATATATATTCAATTCTTACACATATATATGCAGTTCTTACACAAATATATTTAGTTCTTACACATATATATTCAGTTTTTACGCATTTATTCAGTTCGTACACATATATTCATTTCTTACGCATATATATTCAATTCTTACGCATATAAGTCCAGTTCTTACACATATATATTCCGTTCTTACCCATGTATATTCAGTTCTTACACATATATATTCAGTTTTTACACAAATATATTCAGTTCTTACACATATATATTCAGTTCTTACGCATATATTCAGTTCTTACGCATATATTCAGTTTGTACGCATATATAATCAATTCTTACGCATTATGTTCAGTTCTTACACATATATTCCGATCTTACGCATATATATTCAGTTCTTACGCATATATATTCAGTACTTACACATATATATTCAGCTCTTACACATATATATTCAGTTCTTACACATATATATTCAGTTCTTACACATATATATTCAAGTCTAACACATTTATATTCAGTTCTTACACATATATATTCAGTTCTTACACATATATATTCCTTTCTTACGCATATATATTCAGTTCTTACACATATATATGCAGTTCTTACACAAATATATTCAGTTCTTACACATATATATTCAGTTCTTGCGCATATATTCAGTTCTTACGCATATATTCAGTTCTTACGCATATATATTCAGCTCTTACACATATATATTCAGTTCTTACACATATATATTCAGTTCTTACACATATATATTCAGTTCTAAGACATATATATTCAGTTCTTACACATATATTCTGTTCTTACGCATATATTCCGTTATTATGCATATATTCAGTTCTTACACATATATATTCAGTTCTTACATATATTCAGTTCTTACACATATATATTCAGTTCTTACACATATATATTCTGTTCTTACGCATATATATTCAGTTCTTACAAATATATATTCAGTTCTTACATATATATTCAGTTCTTACGCATATATTCAGTTCTTACGCATATATTCAGTTCTTACACATATATATTCAGTTCTTACACATATATATATTAGTTCTTACACTATATATATTATTCAGTTCTTACACATATATATTCCGTTCTTACGCATATATATCAGTTCTTACGCATATATTCAGTTCTTACACATATATATTCAGTTCTTACACATATATATTCAGTTCTAACACATATATTCAGTTCTTACAAATATATATTCAGTTCTTACACATATATATTCCGTTCTTACGCATATGTATTCAGTTCTTACACATATATATTCCGTTCTAACACATATATATTCAGTTCTTACACATATATATTCAGTTCTTACACATATATACGCAGTTCTTACACAAATATATTCAGTTCTTACACATATATATTCAGTTCTTACGCATATATTCAGTTCTTACGCATATATTCAGTTCTTATGCATATATATTCAATTCTTACGCATATATGTTCAGTTCTTACACATATATTCCGATCTTACGCATATATATTCAGTTTTTACGCATATATATTCAGTTCTTACACATATATATTCAGCTCTTACACATATATATTCAGTTCTTACACATATATATTCAGTTCTTACACATATATATTCAGTTCTAACACATATATATTCAGCTCTTACACATATATATTCAGTTATTACACATATATATTCCGTTC
>JAWPHD010026086.1:0-14275 GCA_037043455.1 Cyrtodaria siliqua | reverse complement strand
AAAATCAAGTTTTGAGTGGGGGTGGGGGTGGGGGTGGAGGTGGGGTGGGTGCTGGGGGTAGTGGGGGTGGTGAGGGCAATATATATGTGTAAGAAGCTATGTAATAATTCACCAAAACAACACAAAAATATGTAAAAAAATAAATAATTAAAAATCGAGTTTTGAGTGGGGATGGGGGAGAGGCGGGGGTTGGGGACGGCAACATATATGTGTAAGAAGCTATGTAAGAATTGACCAATACAACACAGAAATATAGTAAAACAAAATAAAAAATAAAAATATTTCGAGTGTGGGGTGGAGAGGCAGGGAATGGGGTGGAGGGGGCAACATATATGTGTAAGAAGCTATGTGTAAGAATTTACCAAAACAACACAGATATATGTAAAAAACAATAAACATTAAATACAAATATTCAATTTCGAGCGTGGGGGTGGGGTGCGGGAGGGGAGGGGTGGTGGTGGTGGGGGGGGGGGGGGGGGGGGGGCAACATAGCTATATGTAAGAATTGACCAAAACAACACAGAAATATGTAAAAAATAAAATAAAAAAAGAAGGTTTTCGAGTGTGTGTTTGTGGGTGAGGGGGTGAAGGGGAGCAACATATTATGTGTAAGAAGCTATGTGTAAGAAGCTATGTGTAAGAATTGATCAAAACAACACAGAAATATGTAAAAAAAAATTGAAAAAATTGGAGTGTTGGGGGGAGGGGGGAGGAAGTCGGGGGTGGAGAGGCAGGGAATGGGGTGGAGGGGGCAACATATATGTGTCAGAAGCTATGTGTAAGAATTTACCAAAACAACACAGATATATGTAAAAAACAATAAACTTTAATTTTTTTATTCCATTTCGAGCGTGGGGGGTGGGGTGGGGGAGGGGAGGTGGGGCAACATAGCTATGTGTAAAAATTGACCAAAACACAGAAATATGTACAAAAAAAAAGAAAAAAAAAAGAGTGTGTGTGTGTGTGTGTGTGTGTGTAAGAAGCTATGTGTAAGAATTGACCAAAACAACACAGAAATATGTAAAAAAAATAAAAATTAAAAAAAAATATACTAGAATCGAGTATGTGGTGGGGGAGGGGGGGTGGGGGGTGGCGGGGTAGGGGGACAGGGGGCAACATGTGTAAGAATTACAAAAGCAACACAGAAATATGTAAAAAATAAATAAAATTAAATAAAAATATTCTAGTTTCGAGTGTGTGGTGGGTGTGTGGTGGGTGTGTGTGGTGGGTGTGTGGGCAGGGGAGGGGGCAGGGGAGGGGGCAGGGGGCAACATGTGTAAGAAAACACAGACATATGTAAAAAAAAAGAAAAAAGTTTCAAGTGGGGGTAGGGTGGTGGGGGGCGGGGGGGGGGGTGGTGAGGGGGACAGGGGGCAACATATATGTGTAAGAAGCTATGTGTAAGAAGCTATGTGTAAAAATTCACCAAAACAACACAGAAATATGTAAAAAAAAATAAAAATTAATAATAATAGTCTAGTTTCGAGTGTGGGGTGGGGTTGGGGCATGGCAGGCGAGGGGGGCAGCGGGGGAGGGAGCAACATTTGTAAGAGTTTACAAAAGCAACACAGAAATATGTAAAAAAAAAAAAAAATTTCAAGTAGGGGAGGGGGGGTGGTGTATGGGGGGAGGGGGGGGGGGGGGGGTGGTGTATGGGGGGCGGGTGGGAGTGGGGAGCGGGGGGGGGCAACATATATGTGTAACAATTGACTAAAACAACACAGAAATATGTAATGTTTTTTATATATATAGAGTTTCAAGTGGGGGCGAGGGGGGGGGGGAGAGGCGGGGTGGGGGTGGTGGGGGGGGGGTGGAGAGAGGGCAACATATGTGTAAGAATCGACCAAAACAACACAGAAATATGTAAAAAAAAAGTGTGGAGGGATGGGAGGGGAGTGGGGGCTGGGGGTGAGGAGGGAGCCCATGCTCCAATATGAGTGAAGTATGTATAAGATGCATAATGCTATAAGAAATCCCAAACCAAATTTATAGATATATACATGCTTACATGCAAACCTAGATCTGCCTTTATTGCACATTTTATGGGCCATCACTATTTGGGTTCCATAGGAGCCCAGAATTTGCAGAAGACAAAATTAATTACCCAACCCTTTACAACATACTATAAGGAAACCAATTCCAAAATTTAGTTCAGCTAGGACAAGAAATGCAAGAGATATATAGACCTGTAAACACAGCTTACACGCAAAATTTGATGTGAAACAGACACATTTTAAGGGCTATCAGAATTTGGGTTCCATGGGAGCCCAGGGGTTACATGAACCAAAATTACTTAAGCAGCCCTTAAGATAATGCTATAAGGAAGCCCATGGCCAAATTTGGTTGTGCTAGGATAAGAAATGTAAGAGCTATAGACTTGTAAACACAGCTTACACGCAAACCTGAATGTGGGACGCCGACGCCGACGCCGACGCCGACCCCGGGGTGATTACATAAGCTCTCTTATTCTTCGAATAGTCGAGCTAAAAATGAAGATTTTCTTTATACGCCATGTGCCTTCAACACACGCACATGATACACATGAAAAGCATGCAAGTGATTGTAAATTGAAACATGATGTATGGTGAAACATTCGGATAAACAGGTAATTTGATCGTATTCATATGTTATTATTTAGTTTGTGCTGTTTTTATAGGAATATAATAATAAATTACTCTTGTGTTGCCATGTTTCTATTCACAACAGTCACTCAGTTGTGTTTAATACATCCAAAAATATAGTTGCCATTTATATATAATAGTTTGACAAGTAAAACCCGTCAGTGCCACCATACTATAGCATTGAGAATATTTTGAAAGTACATGTCATTGAAAGAATAGCTTGTTTTTTTTACAATGATTGACTTTGAAATGTGGATGATGTGATAACATGCCGTATTTAATGTAGAAATGATGTCTCGTGTGCCATTTTTAGATAAATGGACAATTCTATGGACAAATTTATTTAACATAAAAAACAAAACATCTTAGAGTAAAATTGCACTAAACTTTTCGAATATAAAGGGCACTATTTCTGCCAAATACATATTGTTTCTGATATTATGTTCACATCAATAGTGTTGCATTAATGTCATCTATTATATCATTGACAACGTTTATGCCTATAATATGCATTTGGATGAAAATTTCAATTAAGCATACCCCATCCATTTTGGATTTTTTTTTCAAAGATGGCTGACCGATAGTCCTTAACTTCACACTTTTTTCATTCGATTTTTATGAAATTAAGTAGTAAGTATCAGTATGAACTTTAAGCATTTATAGGACTTTGATTTGTGTATAAGTGTAAAGCATGTCCGCTCAACTTCTCTTACATTTTATTTTGATTTTTATGACACTTGGTAGGATGTATCCGTATGGAGTCTAGTAGATATCAGTTTGTAAGGGCTTTGTGATTGAATGATTTTTATCGGACTCAGAGGATTTTGATTTCCTTTTCAAGTTTAAAGCGTTTTATCTCAGTTCATGCTACAGATTTCATCTAATTTTCATGAAACATGGTAGAAAGAATCAGTGCTACGTTTAGATGCGAATATTGCCGGGGCGTTGCGATTTTTTTTCATGGTGGAATTACAGGATTTCTTTTTCAAGAATACACTAGACGACACTTATGAGCATCTCGTGGAATGTAGCGACACAACCAAACAATCTTTATTATTGAGAGTTCTGAAAAACTTGGAAAAGGGTGAAATAATTATCAAAATCGGATGATAAACAAAGAAGATGTGATCGTTGGAAGGTTCTGTTGAAACGGATATGGAAGCCGCCATTTTTATAGCTATGACATCATAGTTCTAAATGACAATGTATGGAATATTGATAGATATGCAAATTTACTCATTTATAGGGAAAAAAATTAAAGTAACTGTATGAAGAATATGTATAACTAATGGCAATAAAGCTTTATATGCCCAGTTAAGGAATTTGCATTCAGTTGCAGTGATTTGTTTTGCTTTATGATATTTATCAATATTCCATATATGGTCATATGGAACTATGATGTCATAGTTTTCGAAATGGAGGCTCCCATATCCATTTTAGTACAACCTTCAAATGGTCATATCTTTTTTGTTTATCATCCGATTTTGGTAATTCTTTCATCTTTTTGCAAGTTTTTTAGAACTCTCAATAAAAGGACTGTTTAGCTGTGTCGAAACATTCCCTTAAAACATTTGCTTTTCATCATAATTTGTCAAATTTTGAACACGTTCTAGCGGTGACGGAATGTTTTCCGTTTATCACATTTATTAATTATGTTCAATTTTATTTAATGAATCTGTTACAAATTTATTGATGAGTTTAAAGAAACTAACCCGCCAAATAACGGCAAAATTACACTACAAAACCAAATATCGAAACTCTATCCAGCTGTCCAGGTCATATAATAATGCATATGTGCCGATTAAAAGTTTATGGTTTTGGACGGGTTCATTAAATGCCTGTGATTGAATATTCGTAACATGAATATGCGTAAAATGATTTATTGGTAACTCTTAATTCGATGCTCCGGTTTTGGGGTTTTGCCTATCTAATTAAAGCCGTTGATATTGTGCCTGTAGAGTTTGAATTCTCAAAACATATAAGTAATATATATACCTCGTCGGCAGTAGGTTTAAACACGGTGTACATATATTGTAAGATTTGCCTGTTGTTGGCGGGATAGCTACTTTAAATAATAAAAAAATGGTCAAAACTGTACATTCTATTTAAAAGATATGAAATAAAATGAAACTGGATTATTTATAAGGGTCTAGCGTGTTTCCGCTCAACTCCTGCGACATTTTCATTCGATTTTCATGAAACTTGGTTGGAAGACAGTATGACATGTAAAACGTTCACATACAATTTACTCCTTTTACACAAACATGGTCTTCGGCGGGAGATACGGCTTCTTGTTATATTTTATTGCAAGAAACGTTTTTAATTCACAGATAAACTAGAGTACTTGCTAACAACTGAGAGCACTTGCTAACTGAGAGCACTTGCTGACTGAGAGCACTTGCTAACTGAGAGCACTTGCTAACTGAGAGCACTTGCTAACTGAGAGCACTGAGAGCACTTGCTAACTGAGAGCACTTGCTAACTGAGAGCACTTGCTAACAACTGAGAGCACTTGCTAACTGAGAGCACTTGCTAACTGAGAGCACTTGCTAACTGAGAGCACTTGCTAACTGAGAGCACTTGCTAACTGAGAGCACTTGCTAACAACTGAGAGCACTTGCTAACAACTGAGAGCACTTGCTAACTGAGAGCACTTGCTAACTGAGAGCACTTGCTAACTGAGAGCACTTGCTAACAACTGAGAGCACTTGCTAACTGAGAGCACTTGCTAACTGAGAGCACTTGCTAACTGAGAGCACTTGCTAACTGAGAGCACTTGCTAACAACTGAGAGCACTTGCTAACAACTGAGAGCACTTGCTAACAACTGAGAGCACTTGCTAACTGAGAGCACTTGCTAACTGAGAGCACTTGCTAACTGAGAGCACTTGCTAACAACTGAGAGCACTTGCTAACTGAGAGCACTTGCTAACTGAGAGCACTTGCTAACAACTGAGAGCACTTGCTAACAACTGAGAGCACTTGCTAACTGAGAGCACTTGCTAACAACTGAGAGCACTTGCTAACAACTGAGAGCACTTGCTAACTGAGAGCACTTGCTAACTGAGAGCACTTGCTAACTGAGAGCACTTGCTAACAACTGAGAGCACTTGCTAACAACTGAGAGCACTTGCTAACAACTGAGAGCACTTGCTAACTGAGAGCACTTGCTAACTGAGAGCACTTGCTAACTGAGAGCACTTGCTAACAACTGAGAGCACTTGCTAACTGAGAGCACTTGCTAACTGAGAGCACTTGCTAACAACTGAGAGCACTTGCTAACAACTGAGAGCACTTGCTAACAACTGAGAGCACTTGCTAACTGAGAGCACTTGCTAACAACTGAGAGCACTTGCTAACAACTGAGAGCACTTGCTAACAACTGCGTGCCTTTAATCACAGATACCGGTTTAAAAAAAAAAAAAAAAAAAAGTCTTATATTATATTACATACTCTTATGTAATATAATATAAGACTTTTTTTTTTTTTTTTTTAACCGGTATCTGTGTCTTTAATATACGTCAGGTGTTCAACTCGCGTTTTCACCAAGGCTAGCCGGATTACAAAACATGTAGCAACGCATACTGGGCCTGTTTTAAGAGAATAATAAGTAGTGACCGGGTTTAAAGGGACACTGTCCGTAAGTAAAGCACACATTGAGCATAAGCAAATAAGTGTCTTATTTTTATTCAGTGACATGTATACAGGGAAACATGAGCATAGACCCAAATAAGTATGTAGTAATAAATGTGCTAATTTGAAGAAAAACAAAATATTTTATTTATTGTTTGTAACATCACCGGGACCGCAATATTTACATTTATATTGCTCACGCGCATTAGGTTTGCTTACAGTATGGGTTGCATGACATAACTGTCCCACGCGTTCTTGTTATCCGCAAGTGTAAATTTAGCGGGGGCTTGGAATTCAAACCCACGAAGTGGTGATGTTTTTGTATCGGTATTGAATTCCGTCACAACATCTTGTTTCTATTTAGTAAATATTTAATAAATGTAATGTGTAATGTTTGTCAACGTAATTATTTTTCGTTTTGCAATCTAAAAGTTACGGCTAATGCAGCATTAAGGAAAGTGACTTATATTGGAAAAGGGATCATGAGCCATATGCTGGATTTAAAATATCAGGTAATAAATGATAAATGAAACAAATAAAAGAAAGGAAAACCGCTCCCTCTCCCCTTTCAACTCTCTGTAATTACATATCTATTTACAAGTTTCATTGGCGTTTTTGCGCGTATTAATTAATACGACATCCATTATATCAACGATAACACGGCTATACTATGGTTATCCGCTCATGTTTGTGTTTGCACTGGTTTTATCAGTTCAATTTCTAAACTCATTGAAATATCTTAAGTCAATATCGTTTTGTTATTTCAGCATTTTCAATTTAATATTTATTTAGAACTGACTTTGAATTTATTCAAAAGAAATTGATTGATGATAAAAATATTGAAATGTGTAGTCACTGATTGTAAAACTCCGAGTACTATAAATACAGCGATTTGAATAGCATACTCTTTAAAATATTAATTACCATCTCAATGGTTGATTTAATCACCTCGATGGGCTACGCCCATCTCAATGTTTAAACCAAACAACTCGATGAGACTATATCTTTTCTATTTCTTATTGCCTCATCTACTCATGGGAAGACTTGTTTGCCTTTACTCTAATGCTGCCCATCCAGTACACAGACATGTTAAGCTTTTGTCAAAAGCTATCCAGCTGGCTTGTGGAACGTCGGTGGTTCTACCCTGGTGCCCGCCCGTGCACGAAAATTGCCCGAGGGGACACCTTGGGTCTTCCCCCAAGAATGGAAGCTGGAAAAGACATATATCCTTAGCTGTTGGTGCGAATATAAAACATTGTGGAGTGCGTGGTCCAGTGGTAGAGCGCCGAACTCAGAATCGAGAGGTCGTGGGTTCGATCCTCGCCGCGGCCACGTTATTTATCCTTGAGCAAGATATTTAATCCACATTGCTTAGTACTGTTCTACCCAGGAAGCCATCGAGAGTGATTAATCTAAGTTGCACTAACTTGTTTCGCAATCGATGTAAAATAAATATGTTTAAACTAAATATAAAAACATATTCAATTCAATTCAAAGAATGTATACTTTGTTTTATGCCAACACCAAAGTAGACGAAAATGTGAGTACGCGACGTTTTAGTGTGAAGCATACATGATAACGTTTTAGAAGTATTTAGCATAAACAGCAGGTGCATGAGGGACAGTAATAACAGTAGCCATTAACAGCAACCATTAGCAGCAGCAGCAGCAGCAGCAGCAGCAGCAGCAGGAGAAGGAGGAGGAGGAGGAGGAGGAGGAGGAGGAGGATGAATGGTAATAGTTTGCAGTTTAAGTAATTTACATTGACTTATTCCATTTTGTTTTACTCACAGATAACAACGATGTTTTTACATCCAAAAGAAGACTTTCCGAAGACGTTATCATTGAAGATGACTATACACGTGATGAAAGAGAGACTGCAGTGATACGCAAGTCTCCAAAGAAGAAGACGGTGTTGGTTACAAGACGTACGTACATTATTAGTGACACGACTAACACTATTATACCGTCCACTGTTGTCGATATCGTAAACAATGTCTGATCTTCTTTTATTTTTTAATATCTGATCTTCTTTTATTTTTTTACTCTATTATACCTTTGTTTTGTGAATACATATGCTCGGATACAGTTTTCGGTTTGTTGAATGTTTTGGCCAGTAGCATGTTTGCTATATGGCAACATTGTCCATGATAACATGTTTATTGTTGTTTGTATTGTCGAAATAAAACTTGAAGTCGGAACTCAACGCATTGACCTTACATCCGCGAACAAATATTTACGAAGCAAAGAGAAAACATAATCCTAATTTCATCGCCGGACACCACGTTTGACTGTTTACGTTATCACTTGTTATAACAACACTTGTTTCGTGATAACGTAATCAATCAAAATACCCTTCTGCTACATACCTATAAAGTAAAACATGGCGTGTCGTTACTTTAGGTCTTATTACACTAAATCAACAGGATGTGCTCGCCTGGTGCATCGAAAGTAGTTCTGTATTAAAGAGTGCTAATCGTTTTTTATTTAAAAACTTTTTTTAGTGCAGTTTCCTGTTATTTTTTTGGCTGTAACTGTATTTTGGACATGTTGTTGATATTTGAAAATGCAGCTCATCATGTTTTTGACAGTTTTTGATATAAATTTGAGAAGTGAAAGTAGACAGGGCTATGAAATTGCAAGGGGTAAAAATAGTGTTGACCTTTGACCCGGTGTTAAGTATACAACTGAAGAAATGTTTCTTAGAAGGTATTAAACCCCCTATTTTCTTGTTGATGTTTAATAGCAGACATGTTTATTTGCATGATAAAGTAAGTTTCCCAGAATTCTAACGAGGTTTGAGTTTTTAACAGGTTGTCAACATTCTAACTTTACTATGGAAGGGCAATGGAGACTCATTTACGCTATTATAACCTTTATGCAGATAATACGGAAGTATTGAGAAAACGGCCACCCAGCGGGGCTACTCTGACCCCTGCAAGGGAGCTGGAAGACATACATATCACCCGAAGGTCGGTTTCCCGTCGTAAGTACATATATTTATTACAAACACCATTAATATACACACCACTCAAGTTGGCCCTTACGTAAATACACAGTTAAACCTGTCTTAAGAGATCCCTAAACGGAAGAGAAAAAATATATCTCAAAAACAGATGGTCTCTTAATACAGATGCATTTTAATTAGAAACAACACACTTTGGAACTGAAAAGGTGGTATTTTAAAGACAAATAATTTCAATACTTTTAATGCAGTAGTTACCATGAAACGATAATACTTTACCGGTTATGCATTAAGTAGTTATTGTATAGTTTTTCCTGCTGGGAACCCTCTGTTCTTTGTACTGTTCGTAATAGGGGTGGAGTTTTGATGAGAGGCGTTACAGCGTATGCAGATGCACAGCATTTACCTACTTTACAAACGACCTCGTTGATCCATATAAACGTTTCTGTCAAAGGGCATTTCACTTCAATGCTGATTTTGAAATTTTGAAGAGTAATTGTCATAGTTTTATTGCTTTTTTTCTTACAAATATGCCATTTTCGTATAGAAATGGTAACTTTACATAGCATGTTATTGCTGAATACCCATACAATGCGTATCTGGAGCAGTTTTTTTATTCTTAAGTATGCCGACGGACCCTGATAGAACGAGCCAACCCTGTTACTGACCGACCCAAGTGGGTCGTTGAGCAATACCAGGTATACAAATAATTCACATTACACACGTATTTAGTGTTATATCTATATTATTGCCTATCTTCACTAGAGGGATCGCACGTTCAACAAGGATCACGAATGTTGGTTACAGACGAAGCGGAGACGTCAACAAAAAGTATTCTAAAAAGTATGAACATTATTGCTGTTTGACAAAAATTTTCCGTCATAGAAATACTGTAATGGACATTTTCGATTTATCCTTCTAGAACTATTTGATACAAACACGTTAACTGCAATCAGTAATCAGAATACGTATTTTGTGTTTTTCCTGCAATGAAGCAAAAATTGCAACGAAGCAAATATAGACTGATACAAATATTTTTTGTTCCTGAAAAAGAAAACATATGCAATGTCAGTCATTTGTGGCGTTTAATTATATGCATGTAAATGACTTCATAACATAATGCATTTACCAAGTGCCAGACTCGAACTCTTCCATTAGAGCCTGCGTTTAATAGTGCGATACACGAACTGTGCCTTATGGCCACATGCTGTTCATGCCATAAGCGAACTCTGTCGTAAAACGGTGTCCTAAACGGACTCGTTATTTAGGCCATACACATTATATGTCCGTAGCATCATAAGCGAATTCTGCTATATGCCTTTAGCGCCATACGCGAACTCTACTTTTCGCGCCATACGCGAACTCTACTTTTCGCGCCATACGCAAACTCAGAACGTATGACAGGGGCACCTAGAATACCGTTATTATTATTATTAAACAACTAGCATGAGTATTATACATATACTTTGCCTAATTCCTTTTCTTTGAGCCTGACTCTATAACTATCTAAACTTATTACCACTGAATAATTCATCTAGCGAGAACAGTGGGTCCGGAGCCATCCCCTGAGAATTGTTTGGTTGTCTTTGATTGTTTAACGGCTTGAATCTCAAATCAGGATCCGAGCATGCCACTGCTATTAAACGTTCTTTCCATATAAAAGTATTATTGTCGCAAGCTTTTTTCTAAGTAAATCATGATATTTTGTATTGCATGTGTATATATACCTATTTAATAATTTGTTGGGAAATGCATTAACTTGTTTCTTAAATCTTGCTGTCCAATCTTTTCCTTTAATATGTTGTTCTATTATTACTAATAGTAATCTTAATTCCTTTCATTTACAGGCCAAACTCAAGACAAAACGGCAAGAAAACACATGAAAATTATGATAAGTAAGTATAAACTGGGAAGGGTTTAATCTAATGTTGGTAGAACTTGTTACCCAACCCATTTGTCATTATAATATTTCTATCTTATATATGTTGATATTACTCTATATGTACAATTTTGGCAATAACATATGTTTAAATCAGTTATCCATATAGTTGGAAACGGTGCGGTTTAGGGATACATGTATTAGTAGAATAATTTAGTTATCGTTTATATAACATTTAAGGTTACATGATTTAATGTTGCTTCATTGTTTGCGCAGATGTTGTATCAATAGAAACTTATATAGCTACACTTCTTATATACCGTTACTACATTGGCCCATGCATTTAATAAACACGCACTATTCTTTCTTTGCAGACGCTGCATACAGGCAGATACAGCAACACAAAGATCAAGCTAACTTTCATAAACTAAAGAGAAAAACAAAATCATTCAGCTATGCTTTAGATAGAGCCCAACATCACAATATCGCCATACTGATAGGCAAACCCGGAATTGGTAAAACCTTTACAGCATTAAGTGTAGTGGACGCTCTTCTTGAGGAAAATGAGGATTTTAAACCAATTTTCGTCAAATCTCCATTCCAGTTTGAATATCTTTTCAATGCATCAACCCCGATGATAGTGCTAGCAGACGACTTTCTTGGTCCCTATGGTTATGATGATTCTTACCTCTATGGCTGGAACCGTTGGGCAATGTACCTTACGCAGCTACTGAAAAAGAAAAGACTGTTCCTAATTTTGACCGCTGAAAACGAATGTATAGACAAGATAACGGACACATTTACGTCGTTGTTGTCTCTTGTCGAAAGTGATTTTCTGGTAGATCTAGAATCGGAAGAGTGCCAAATGACAAATAAAGCACGTACAAAACTTCTGTCAGTATACTTACAAGCGCACAAGAAGTCATTGACTTCGGAGGAAGTAAAAACAATAGTTGAAAGCGAGAATGATGTCTTAGGCTTTCCATTAGTGACCCAATTATGTGTTATATGTGACCCCAAGATGATGTCGCTGGACCCTTATGCAAACTTATGCAAACACATTGCTAAAATGCGCACGCACATGTTTTCTAGATATTTTGTTTTAGTTCTAATGTTGGTATTTGATGGAAAGTTTTCCATGTCCGGACCCACTCCAGACCAGCAGTCAGAGTTTGAGAAACTAACGGATGCCTTTCAGCCACAGTCATGTTCTTTTGCGGAACTAACGCCTGCAAGCGACCATTTGACAAACTCATACATTACATTTGACAACTCTTCGCGCTGCTTTCGATTTTCACACAATGTAGTTCATACCGCTGTGTTCCACGATTTTGTTCAAGAATATTCAGTATCAGCAATAGAGTTACTTCCCCTAGAAGTCGTGTCCTCGATAAGTTCCAATGCGGATACTAAAAATACAGAGAACACTAACAACACCCTTGACACTAGTACTAGATTAAAGATGAACATTACCGTGAAACAATTTAAAATAATTGCTACCCGGTTCAAAGCAGCTCTAGAACTTAGGAAAACAATTACTGCCATGCGAGTTGCTTCATCAAGATTGTGGAAAAATGACTCATTCACGGAAATCGCATTAGCCATCTTTGGCACACAGTTCTTTTTTCACGAAGATGAAGCTGGTGTTCCTTTAACGGCATATTTCGCTGAAACGGGTAATATCGAGATTCTCGTCAAATTGACTGATTTCATTTCTAAATACAGAGAAGACGAGATCGAGAAATATCACAAACAATTACTAAAGACAGCAGAGGAAGCGTGCCGTAAAGGTCATGGGGAAGTAATAGAAAGCATATTGGGCCTTCTACCGACAATCGACGATTCGGTGATATGTGCCGCTGCTGAAGAAGGCAATCTTCCAAGTCTTGAAATATTGGTCAAGCACGGCGGTCCGATCTTTCAAAGAAGAAGCGAAGCTCTACAAATGGCGTGTAAATACTCACATTTTGACGTCGTCAAATACATTTGTGATCAACTCGATTCGAATACTCAGTACGCATTGATACACAAAAGGGACACCAGTGGTCAGGCTATTGCCCACTTTTCAGCGATGGGGACCAATCCAGACATCCTGGAATTTGTCGTCAAACATGGTGCCGATGCCGGCGCACATACTAAAGATGGGAGAACAATTCTTCATGTCGCATCGTCTCACGGAAACATGATAATGACAGAGTATGTCTGTACAAATTATCCTGACCTAATCCAAGTCACAGACAACAACGGGTTTTCTAGCGCTCACTATGCAGCCAGAGAAGGTCACTTGGATATATTACAGTACTTAGTAAGCCTGAAAGTTGACCCGACTTTAAAAGTTCACGGTGGTAACACTATTCTCCATCTGGCAGCATATAACGGAAGAACAGACATTGTGAAATACTTGTACGACCATTTTTCTTATCTTCTCCCGATACCGAACAATGAATCGTTCACAGCAGTACAATCTGCGGCCAGGGCTGGGCAAGTAGGCTCCCTTCAGACACTGTTAGACATCGGAGTTGATCCATTTGAAAGAACCGTGGACGGTAGAAGCTATCTTCATCTGGCAGCATTCAATGGTAAGCTTGAACTAGTGCAGTATTTATGCGAACGCTTTCCACAGATGACAACGCTGACTGACCACGACGGACACACTGCGGCGCATGACGCTGCGGCGAGTGGCAAAATACACGTGTTGAAATACCTAACGAAACACTTTATAGATCCTTTCGCAATCAGTTTTGACGGTTGCACATTACTGCATGATGCGTGCTATTACGGGAGGCTTGATATGGTTAAATATGTAAGCTCAAACCATCCCGAACTTCTCAATATTGGTACGAGCAATGGTTATGCCCCTTGTCACGGTGCCGCGCTAGGTGGCTACATCAACATATTGACACTTCTTATTGACAAAGGTGCGGACCCGTATGCATTATCAGAAGATGGTTGCACAATCCTTCACGAGGCATCGTTCAGTGGAAAGAAGGAAATGGTTAAATATATGTGCGCTAAGTACCCGGATATGCTGGCCATGAGTAACACGCGGTCTTACACACCAAGTCATTTCGCTGCACAAGAGGGACATCTAGAGATTCTACAGCTTCTGTTATCTAAATACAGCGATGGCGACGACTTACCAACGACTGAGGAAAAACAAACATTCTTGCATATCGCGG
>JAWPHD010026085.1:0-14276 GCA_037043455.1 Cyrtodaria siliqua | reverse complement strand
AACCTAACCATGCTTTGCTAGGTTGAACCAATACAGACACAGATTCTTCACAAGTACCTAACAACGCATGTATCAATTCAGCTCGCTTACTCCAGTACAAAAAAACATCTCATGTTCTAAGCAGCAACATTTCATTTTAATACTCCACACCTGTAAAATTTAACATAACTTTTAACCTCACCAAGAAGACGGACACTGTTCAATCTTAGCGACTCTCAGGACCTTAAGTCCTTTGCTTTGTATTTACAATCAAGCGTCGAAGATAATCAAAACTTTAATAAAATCATGCATTTTGAGGTAATTCGTAAACTTTCGTTTCAATCGCTCTGTTACTTCAAATGTAAACCCTGCAGCGTAAATATAAAACATTGGCTAAAATAGCACACTCGATGCGGTTATAAATCAGTACAGAAACTCACAATGCTGGTTATAAACACATTTTTTTATGACGAAAAATGTTTTGGATGGTGAATTTTTCTTAAAGAGGGGAATTTGTATGGTTATTTTGGGGGGAAAATATGTTTTTTACTTGAGGAAGACGTCTACCCATGCATGATATCGAGTCTGGTGATTTTGATCATGAGTCGGACACTTGTTTGTTTTTTCAGAATATAGAAGAATGGGTCAATGTGTTGACATTATTTAGTAGTACAAATTGATGATCATTCTGTTTTCTTTCAATGTGGATGGTCATTTCATCGAACATGTAACTAAACACATGATGAAACTATATGACAGTAGATGGGCTCACTACACGTGTCAGACGCAATATCAAGGCAAAACTGGTTTTCACCAGCAATATTGTATGTTATTGCCAGATTTTTGCAGTAAAAGTTGACAAATCTGGCGTTCACACCCGCACCACAGTTGGTGCTTCTGATAATATTTATTATTGCTAGTTATAAGTTACTAAACTTACTTCTTGTTTTTTTGCTTTCAGGCCAAAGAAATTTTATCCAAATGAGTCCAATGTACAGGAAGTGAAATGTCCCGTTACTGTGAGCGGAGATGTCCACGGACAGTTCCACGATCTGATGGAACTTTTCAAAATCGGGGGAAATTCCCCGGACACAAATTACCTTTTTCATGGGTGATTATGTAGACAGAGGATATTATTCAGTAGAAACAGTAACTCTTCTAGTAGCACTTAAAGTAAGCTTCTTTACACGTCAGTCAGTTCTAGCTTAAATATCATAATAATTACCCACCATCTCCATTAAACTCATTACCATCTAAGCAAGATTTTTATTTTTTCAAAAAGTTTTATATGTATGAATCAAGGAGGTTAATTCCTCGTTACACCCATTAATGAAAACATTAATGTTTTAAAAAACATTTTAATAATAGCAGCAACTTGAGAA
Organism: Cyrtodaria siliqua; assembly: GCA_037043455.1. Taxonomy (NCBI): domain Eukaryota; kingdom Metazoa; phylum Mollusca; class Bivalvia; order Adapedonta; family Hiatellidae; genus Cyrtodaria; species Cyrtodaria siliqua. The sequence goes on along the minus strand of JAWPHD010026085.1, from coordinate 12,915 downwards.
CAATGCTTGATTTACCGCATTGTTCCAAATTGCAGACTGTTTGTCATAATAAAATGAGACCTAGTCATTAAACGATATATGCAAAACGCCACCAGTCGCTTTTGGGAAATACTGCTTCCCAATGATTAAGATGATTTTTAAAACAGTGGCTGTGCAGATCTAGATAATCTATTATAATGATCTATGCAAAACGCCTCAGGTCGCTTTCAGGAAATACTGCTTCCCAATGGTTAAGATAATTTTTCAAAACAGTGGCTGTGCAGATCTAGATAATCTATTATAATAATTCTTATAATAACATTCCTTTTTGTTTGTTTCAGGTTCGGTTCAAGGATAGAATCACAATTTTAAGAGGCAACCATGAAAGCAGGCAAATTACACAAGTTTACGGGTTTTATGACGAGTGTTTACGAAAGTATGGCAATGCTAATGTATGGAAATATTTCACAGATCTCTTTGATTATTTACCACTCACAGCCCTAGTTGACGGACAGGTAATTTTGCTATTATTATTTCTCGCAGTTTTATTATACTTGGTTGTTTAGCGGATATATTATGAGGCACATGTCAACACAAGAAAGGTATTGGTATATCTGATGTTCATTAATGGAAACCAATAATTTATCAATCAGGGTTTCTCCCAGAAATTGTTGAAGGCATGTAGTTTTGGTGTTTAATTCAATTGAAATTTATTCCTGGTTATACAGACATAAATCTACCGAGGAAAATGTCATTTGAGTCGTATCTGAAAGCATGATGATTTGCCTTCTTTAGCCAGGAATGTTAGCTCTAGAGGAAACCCTATTGGTGTTTCTTTTGGTAATGGGGGCAGGGCCCTTACAATTGAGGAAGTTAGCATATTATGACCCTCCTAACTGTGAAAAATCAACAATATGAGCTGTTAGAATGACTAGAGTAAAGACCCGTTTTGCCATTGGAAATGATACAAATAAAATATGTCTGTTGTTTGTCATAATTAATTTATTTTCAAGTTTGCTGAATGCAAATAAAAGAAAATAATGCATGTCAGATGTTTCTCTTAGCTTAAGGTCTATAAGTTAATACTTTGTCTAATGACATTTTGCAAAAATAGGACAAGTAAAGAGTCTATTGGGATGGGTAACATTTCAAAGCCACAGGTATTAAGTAAAATTAATTACGGGCCGTAATTAATTTTACTGAATACCCGTGGCTTTGAAATGTTACCGTCGGCCCATGCATGTTACCAATAAGTTTTAAATACAAAAGGCTATTATTTTGCAATTTTCTCTGAGGTAGCTTTGCTTAAAATGATACCATTGATGCATACAGAAATGTTAAATTCTGTGGCTCAGAATATTTTTTTCATTAAGTCTAGGAAAAATCTTGCTTAGCTTTAAATTGCATTTGAAACTTGGTGAAAATTGAAAAGGTAATCCTGTATAAAACTGCAACGTGTTATAAATTTGCATATTCCAAAAAGAGGCAGATAACCTATTTAAACAAGTTACTTTAAAAAAAACAAATTACACCCCTGCTTGTTACATGAATACATCAATGTCTTGGCAATTACACACTGATTACACCCCTGCTTGTTACATGAATACATCGATGTCTTGGCAATTACACACTGATTACACCCCTGCTTGTTACATGAATACATCAATATCTTGGCAATTACACACTGATTACACCCCTGCTTGTTACATGAATACATCAATATCTTGGCAGTTACACACTGATTACACCCCTGCTTGTTACATGAATACATCAATATCTTGGCAATAACACAATGATTACACCCCTGCTTGTTACATGAATACATCAATATCTTGGCAATTACACACTGATTACACCCCTGCTTGTTACATGAATACATCAATATCTTGGCAATAACACACTGATTATACCCCTGCTTGTTATATGAATACATCAATATCTTGGCAATTACACACTGATTACACCCCTGCTTGTTACATGAATACATCGATGTCTTGGCAATAACACACTGATTATAACCCTGCTTGTTATATGAATACATCAATATCTTGGCAATTACACACTGATTACACCCCTGCTTGTTACATGAATACATCAATATCTTGGCAATAACACAATGATTACACCCCTGCTTGTTACATGAATACATCAATATCTTGGCAGTTACACACTGATTACACCCCTGCTTGTTACATGAATATATCTATATCTTGGCAATTACACCCCTGCTTGTTACATGAATATATAACTATATCTTGGCAATTACCCCCCTGCTTGTTACATGAATACATCGATGTCTTGGCAATAACACCCCTGCTTGTTACATGAATACATCGATGTCTTCGCAATTACACCCTTGGTTGTTATATGAATATATCTATATCTTGGCAATGACACCCCTGTTTGTTACATCGATGTCTTGGCAATTACACCCCTGCTTGTTACATGAATACATCGATGTCTTGGCAATTACATCCCTGCTTGTTACATGAATACATCGATGTCTTGGCAATTACACCCCTGCTTGTTACATGAATACATCGATGTCTTGGCAATTACACCCCTGCTTGTTACATGAATACATCGATGTCTTGGCAATTACACACCTGCTTGTTACATGAATACATTAATGTCTTCGCAATTACACCCCTGCTTGTTAAATGAATACATTGATGTCTTGGCAATTACACCCCTGCTTGTAACATGAATACATCGAACATCGATGTCTTGGCAATTACACCCCTGCTTGTTACATGAATATATCGATGTCTTGGCAATTACACCCCTGCTTGTAACATGAATATATCGATGTCTTGGCAATTACACACTGATTTGCAAACAGTACAAATTTGTGAGCACATTAATAAAATGGCAGATGGGCAGATTGGAAAGTGACTCTAAACCTGTTGTTTGTGAACTTGGTTTGGTCATTATGATGGTAATGTCTACCCTCATTTGAACTGTTTTGAAGGGGTATAATTAGGATATAGATTGCCATGCGGTACAGAAAAAAAGCCGGGCTGCATCCAGGAATAATAGCCGTGGGAGAACCCGTGGTTGTACAATGTCCATTGGTGGGAGAAGTTTAAACCCATTGTCGTACAATATCCATTGATGTGGTGCGTGCATACTGGTATAATATTATTAAACATTTCCAGTAGCAACAACTGAGATATTTACGAGATTTGGAGAGCTAAGAAAGCTCATTCTGATTCTTTTACTTATCAGGTGAGCAGCTTCGGAGCACAGTTGGCTGTCTGGTTTGGTAGTTGAAGTTGTTGATGATGTTAAATATTGTGAATTAATTCCTTTCAGATTTTCTGTTTACATGGAGGTTTATCCCCGTCAATAGACACACTAGATCATATCAGAGCGCTAGATAGAATTCAAGAAGTTCCACATGAGGTATGATGCTTTCTTATAAACCCTTTAATATTTCTTACAGAGTGCAGAGTGAAATTCTAAGTCTGTGCATTACTTCTGTAACTCAAAGATAAGAAAGACACTAACACTTTTTCAATAAAATAGTTTGAATAGTCACATCTGAGTAGTACAGCTCAATATTGCAGAGTGGTTCCACAGTTACTTTGTCAATTTAACATTACATTTTTGCATTTGTCTGTTTCTCGGAAAACTAGATTAACCAAACTTGAATTGTTCTTGCATCTTAGGCTATATGTCTCGATTAAGCAGAGTGGGTCTACAACAGACCTTGGCTTTATTAATAGGTCATGAACTTCATTTAACGTTTAACAATTTAATGTAAAGTATTTGCCCATAACTTTCTTGAGGAACTAAATGCATTGCAGCTTTCAGATTTGGATCAAAAGTGTGTATTGGGTAGTATGGTACGTCTCATTTTGACATTTACCTTCATTTTCTTCTGTAGATAACGAGTTAATTTTATGTTTAGCTTTGTTGGGCGATACATAATAAATCTGCTGATTTCTTCTTTTTGTCAATATTCACTGTGATGAATGGTTAATAATTCTATTCTGCCATCTTGATTGCAGGGTCCTATGTGTGATTTGCTGTGGTCTGATCCAGATGATAGAGGCGGGTGGGGTATATCACCTCGTGGAGCTGGATACACCTTTGGTCAGGATATATCAGAAACGTTCAACCATAGCAATGGTCTAACCCTGGTGTCCAGAGCCCATCAGTTAGTCATGGAAGTAAGCTACATCTGTTACAATACTACAGAAATATATAACCTGTTTCAGTGTATTAGGCAGAAATTCAGGAACTGGGTGTGCAAAATAATTTGCTAACGTGTTACGCCCCAATTATCGACAAGTGGGTGTCTCTGGGGTAATTTATTTTCACAAAGATGAAAGACATGCATTTTAGATCATCTTTCTTCTATAAATGTATACAAACCATAACAATAATGAGAAAGTAAGTGTTTGGAAGTGTTGTTTGGCAAAAAAAAAAACCGTTTGCTGGCTAATACACGGACCTGGTTAATATGTGAATATGTCAACTGGTTGACACAGGAATATATCACCTGGTTAATAGGTGAATATGTCAACTGGTTGACAGGAATATATCACCTGGTTAATATGTGAGTAGGTCAACTGGTTGACTATGGAATTTCATATATCAGCTGGTTAATATGTGAATATGTAAACTGGTTGACACAGGAATTTATCACCTGGTTAATATGTGAATATGCCAACTGGTTGACACAGGAATATATCACCTGGTTAATATGTGAATATGCCAACTGGTTGACACAAGAATATATCACCTGGTTAATATGTAAATATGTCAACTGGTTGACACAGGAATATATCACCTGGTTAATAGGTGAATATGTCAACTGGTTGATGCAGGAATATATCTACAGTAATTTGCATCATGTCACTTGGCATATTTTCAGGGCACCTTAAGACCATTGAATGGATTTAGATTAAAATGTGTTTGGCATATATTTCAGTGGAGACTTGATTAGGTATTATCTGTAATTGTTGAACTATATTAGGTAAAGTGTGGTTTGAGACTGGAGCGATTTATTCACTCACATTGTTGTTTTGTAGGGTTACAACTGGTGTCACGATCGTAACGTGGTGACCATATTCAGCGCCCCCAACTACTGTTACAGATGTGGTAACCAGGCCGCCATCATGGAGCTAGATGATGCACTCAAGTATTCATTGTAAGTCTTCTACTTTTGCCTTTATTAAAATTAATGATACATCATGGATGTTAATTACACCAGCATATAACATCCATGAGATCAGTCATTTCACCCCGGAACAACTGGTAAGGTTCTCTCGAGAGCATTTTTTGCTCATACATAATCTAATTGGATACAAGCCAGTATATCACAGTAGACTTTGAATCTCAAGACCCGAATTGAATCGGCACCACTGGGTGTCTTTGGTGAGTCCATGGACAAGACATTAAATTCCTTAGCCTTTTTTTTTTTCTGATGGAAACATCAGCCAGACCGTTACTATCCTCCAAGCACATGAAAGAAACAGAGTCCATTAAATAGTACCATCACATTGTTCCTGGACTGCTATGTATCATGTGTGTTAATTTCTGTGTCGGTATATTTGTTATTAATCTGTAACTGTATTATTAATTGATGTTTTGTGTTTACAGCTTACAGTTTGACCCAGCCCCTCGTCGTGGAGAGCCACATGTGACCCGCAGGACTCCAGATTACTTCCTGTAATTTTGATCATCGTCACGTTTTGTGCATCAGGAACGTGGCAATAACAACTGTATAAAATTGACATGAACTGCAAGTGAAGCCGAACATGTGTATTATCTTAGACGGATTAAATAATCCAGTGAAATAAACAGCACATTTTATAATACACATTGAATATTTCTTTTGAATTTAATAAAAATTATGCAATGCGCCATCTATACAGCAATTTAGCATTGAATGTGGAAGGAAAAGCAAATTACAGAATCATAATAAAATACTGAAATCTGACATTAACTTCAAAGGTACTGCAAAACTACTTATTGAGTAGGGACAGTACGGCGGCTAATGCGTTTTGTTGGAGGTGATCCACTGGATACTTACATAACCAAGTTATCATCTTCATATGTTACTTCTTATCTTGAAAGCATCCGTCCGGATGACAATTCACCTTGTGTATCGGAATGGAACATAATGCATGATCGTTTTACCTTTTGGTGGAGTACAATCGATATATAACGGGGGAATGTATGGGTTATAGACACCACACCTGTTACTGTTATACAACTATTTCATTGATAACGTTAATATTGTATTAACTGCATTTTTAATATTTTTCATTTTCCATGATAGATTTATGTCTGTTTGTGTATTTTGTTACTCCTTTACTTCAGAAGGGGATAATAATTGCACGAAATAGTATTTAAAACCTCGCCAAATGCATTATGGTTAAAAAAAAGTGGGTATAATAGATTTGTTTGTGCTGTTTGAAAATAAGAAGTACTTGGCATCATAGTGTTAATTTTTGAGGCAGTGTGTTGTTATTCTTTTATTCAGTCATGGAATAATGAGACAAGGCTCCAGATTATCTTTCGTGTCGAAGGGTTTTTACCCCCGAAATTATTCTGCAATGCCAAATTTTGATGTTTTTAAAGAGTAACTGTTATAGTTTCGGGTTTTTTATTATTAAAACTTTTATTTTTCATGTGCTAGAATTGTAAATGTTTATTGCTGATTTTCACGCCTAATTTATGTTTTCTTTGCTTATTTTTCTAAATTTTGAAACTGAAATACCGACCGAAAATGCTTATCTGGAGCTCTTGATACCGTCAGAGGTACTTAATGCTGATGATGTAACCAGCTGCATTAAAAAAAAAGTACAATTGACAGGGAACAAACTATTTCTGCAGTAATCTTCTTGTATACATTTATATAGATGGCATTAACAAAATTATTATTTCGTAAGACTGGTTTGAATTCCTCTGGGAGCTCGACTTGTAAGTCAGGAAGTGTCGATTCTTACGGATGGCGGGAGGTCTTCAGTACTGGTTCTCCAGGAAAAGTGGGTGGTCTGCCTCCACCACAAAAAAATCGACCGTCATATATAACATTACATGTGTTGAAAATGACGTAATAAAAACATACAATCATCAGAGACCAGATTGTATGGCAGGTTATATGGATACTGAACAGTTTCTAGACGAGAGCTACTGCTGTATAATGATAAATATGAAGGGTAGATGAACAAATTTGTGTGTGGTCTGGGTTGTCGGGTTTGGTAGGTGGGGGTAATATTTCCATTACTGAACAATTCCATTTCGAAAAGCTTTTATACACATGCCAATAGCCAAATTGTTTAAATGTGATTTAACACTTACTTGCTTGCATGAATCAACATATTCTAACAATCAAATGAAATGAAGAGAAAAATATCAGTTAATGATACAATGTTAAAAACGAAACCCAGCTTGGAATTTTGTCTCCACTTACATTAGAATTGCTTATATAAAGTGAACATTTATGTTGTTTACATAGTTTCATTTCGTTTTTGTAATTTACATTTTTAATTTTGTAATATAGTAATAATAAAGCAATGGTTGCCAATGATTCTTTTTTATCAATTAAATGTAAATATAGATACTTTTTACATAAACATGTATTTAAGGCTATTCCATTAAAACAATCATGGGACTCCAGGATAGCAATTTTGAAATTGAACACCCTCAAATGAGTTAAACCACTAGCGGCCTTTTTTGCCACTGTCCGTTCAAAGGCGATAGCCCCTATTGTCAACCCTTTTGTGTTCGTCTTATTTGGCCTTTTATTCATCTTTAAAGTTGTTCTTCGTTTCTGTGTGTGTTTGTGGTTGACTGTCGTCCTTGAATGCTACTTTTCCTGTTCGTTTTTATAGCCATTTTAAAGAGTCCAGTTTCGGAAAATTTGGTCCACCCATAGATATTTATTTACTTGCCTCCCTAGGGTCCTGGGTATGTTTTAGTGGAATAACCCTAACTGCAAAATGATACTAACATTAATTGAATAAAAGGTGTTTGTACAAGATACTGCAGATATATCGACTACATAAATACGTTTGTGCTAGAGTCAATGGGTAGAGACAACATTGATTGTATCCATAGTAATATAGTCATAGTTACAACTTGCAACATAGTCGTATATCTCTGACTGTAGTACATTAAACATCTTTTGTCGGTCAAAATTGTATTTGTACAGTCAGTTCTCATGGAATTACAACTTCTCACCACTGTTAATTTAACAAGTCGCTCTATGGCAACTTTGCCGGACATATATCCATGTAAATTTTATCAACACAATGTAGAGAGTAATAAATTTGTGATAAAAATATGTTATTTTTTCATTTGTCAGGTAAAAAAACAAATGTCATATCAAGACATATTTCAGAATTACTCCTCTTCATGTCAAGATGACATATCAAATAGTATTTTGTCAAGGTTTCATTTAAATGTTAACCCAATACATGTATTACTTAGAGATGGTACCGCACAATACCAGTATTACGTGGGGTGGTGCCTCCCAATGCCAGTATTACCTGAGATGGTGCCACCCAATACCAGTATTACTTGGGTTTGTGCCACCCAATACCAGTATTACTTGGGTTTGTGTCACCCAAAACCAGTATTACTTCAGATGGTGCCACCCAATACCAGTATTACTTGGGCTGGTGCCACCCCATACCAGTATTACTTTAAATGGTGCCACCAAATACCAATATTCCTAGAGATGGTGCCACCCAACACCGGTATTACCTGAAATGGTGCCACCCAATATCAGTATTACTAGAGATTGTGCCACCCAATACCAGTATTACTGGAGATGGTACCATCCAATACCAGTGGTGCCGCCTATTACCACTATTTCCTGAGATGGTGCCACCCAATACTAGTATTTCCTGAGATGGTGCCACCTAATACCAGTATTACTGGAGATGGTGCCGCCAAATACCAGTATTACTGGAGATGGTGCCACCCAATACTAGTATTACCGGAGATGGTGTCGACTAATACCAGTGTTACTGGAGTTGGTGCCATCCAATAATAGTATTACTTGAGATGGTGCCACCCAATACCAGTATTACTTCAGATGGTGCCACCAAATACCAGTATTACCTGAGATGGTGCCACCCAATACCAGTACTACTTGAGATGGTACCACCCAACACCGGTATTACTTTAGATGATGATTTGCTATACCAGTATTATATGGGATGGTGCCACCCAATACCAGTATTATAGGGGAGGGTGCCACCTAATACCAGTATTTCCTGAGATGGTGCCACCTAATACAAGTATTATCTGAGATTGTGCCACCCAATACCAGTATTACTGGAGATGGTGCCATCCAATACCAGTATTTCCTGAGATGGTGCCGCCTATTACCACTATTTCCTGAGATGGTGCCACTCAATACTAGTATTTCCTGAGATGTTGCCACCTAATATCAGTATTACTGGAGATGGTGCCGCCAAATACCAGTATTACTGGAGATGGTGCCACCCAATACCAGTATTACCTGAGATGGTGTCGACTAATACCAGTGTTACTGGAGTTGGTGCCATCCAATACTAGTATTACTTGAGATGGTGCAACCCAATACCAGTATTACTTCAGATGGTGCCACCCAATACCAGTATTACCTGAGATGGTGCCACCCAATACCAGTATTATTTCACCCAACGCCGGTATTACTTTAGATGATGATTTGCAATATCAGTTTTACTGGAGATGGTGCCACCCAGTACCTGTATTATATGGGATGATGCCACCCAATACCAGTATTTCCTGAGATGTTGCCACCTAATACAAGTATTATCTGAAATGGTGCCACCCAATTCTAGTATTTCCTGAGATGGTGCCACCTAATACCAGTATTACTGGAGATGGTGCCACCAAATACCAGTATTACCTGTGATGGTCCACCCAATACCAGTATTACTTGAGGTGGTTCCACCCAATACCAGTATTACTTGAGATGATGATTCGCAATACCAGTTTTACTGGAGACTGCCACCCAATACTTGAGGTGGTTCCTCCCAATACCAGTATTACTTGAGATGGTGCCACCCAATACCAGTATTACTTGAGATGGTACCACCCAATTCCGGTATTACTTTAGATGATTCGCAATACCAGTTTTACTGGAGACTGTGCCACCCAATACCAGTATTACATGGGATGGTGCCACCCAATACCAGTATTACCTGGGATAGTGACATCCAATACCTATATTACTTGTGATGGTGCCTCTAAATACCAGTATTACTGGAGATGGTGCCACCAAATACCAGTATTACCAGAGATGGTGCCACCCAATACCAGTATTTTCTGAGATGGTGCCACCTAATACCAGTATTACTTGAAATGGTGTCACCCAATACCAGTATTACTGGAGATGGTGCTGCCCAATACCAGTATTACTGGAGATGGTGCCACCAAATACCAGTATTACCTGAGATGGTGCCATCCAATACCAGTATTACTTGAGGTGATTCCATCCAACACCAGTATTACTTGAGATGGTACCACCCAACACCCGTATTACTTGAGATGATGATTCGCAATACCAGTTTTACTGGAGAGGGTGCCACCCAATACCAGTATCAGTATTACCTGTAATGGTGCCACCCAATACCAGTATTACTTTAACTGGTGCCACCCAAAACCAGTATTACTTGAGATGGTGCCACCCAATACCAGTATTACTTTAGATGGTGCTCCCCAATACCAGTATTACTTAAGATGGTGCCACCCAATACCAGTATTACCCGAGATGGTGTCACCCAATACCAGTATTACTTGAGATGTTGCCACCAAATACCAGTATATCTGAGATGCTGCCACCCAATACCAGTATTACACGAGATGGCGCCACCCAATAGCAGTATTACACGAGATGGCGCCACCCAATACCAGTATTACACGAGATGGCGCCACCCAATAGCAGTATTCAAGAATCTGCAAGAATGAGATTAGGAGTAACGGCCTTCAGATAACTGATTTATGCTCATGCATTATGGGATGCTTACAAATCGTGGACGAGTAAGTTGATTTAATATCCGTAACAGTGTGCACAACCCACGTGACTAAATGATAGGGTTCAACACGAAATAGCTAAGAAATCTGGCCTCAATTCAGGTAACATTTTGTCTGGTTTTGTCGGCAATAGTTGACCGATTTTTATGAAACTTAGTTCATCTAATGCAGAAAACAAGATGCTACTCCCGGTTAAATCCTTTTTTGAAAAACTTGAAACAAACGTTATTGACGGAATAAGAATATTTTTTTGGTTGAAAGCCGTGACGGGGTACACACTATTTCAGTAAACGCAAGAATTTTAACCCATTTACACAATCTAGCTCTTGTCTTTACACTCGTGCCTATAGTTTATATTCAAGGGATTGTAGTTCGTACGATTTTACTGGGCATATGTCAATTTGAGCGGTTTCAAAGGTAAATAAAAAATGATTCGGAACGCACCATTTCAGTGAAAGACACATTTCCCAGCTGATTGTAGTCGTTGAAAAGTCATGGATAGCATGCTTTTTAACTGCTTACTTCTCGCTGTCTGATTACCACAGAGACATTATATTGAGGCCCCATCACAGTTTTTTTCTTTTCATTTACTATTACCTTAGTTTTTGATATAAGATATATTGTAACTAAAAAAAACACTAGATTGTTTATTATGGGGGAGCATATAGTCGCCACTTTTTCCGTCCGTCCGTATGTGCGTCTGTGCGCTTTTTGTCTGGAGCATAACTCAAAAAGTTTGCTTGATTAAAGTTCCTGTGAATGATAAGGATAATGAGACGGAGTGCAGTTCATAGGAACCATAACTCTAGCTTCACTACTTTTTTAATTATCTCCCCTTTTTGAAAAATCTTATCCGGAGCATAATGGAGTTCCGTACGGATTAATTTTGAATAAGGAAAGGTCATGAATGAATGAATATAAATACACTAAAAGGAAGCAGAACAGGAAATGTTCAAATCTGACCACAGAGTCACGATTTGAACAAACTTGGTAGATGACCATAACCTTAAGGTAAATGCAAAATATTAAACCTCTGGCTATTGTAGTTTCAGAGATGAATATTGTTGAAGTGTTTCCCTATATAAGTCTATGTTTAATATGTGACCACTGGGGCGGGTCCAAATTTGACCTCAGGGTCACCATTAGAACAAACTAGTTAGAGGACCATAAGACGATGTTACATGAAAAAAATCACAGCTCTATATCTTGTATTTTTGCAGACGATTTTTTAAGATTTGTTAAATGAAACGGATAAGCCCCATTGCGGGGGGCATTTATGACCTCAGGTGCACCATTCGAACAAACATATAATGATGCTTCACATAAACTTGGGGTTGTCCGTGGTCGAGTGGTCTCAGACTTGCAATCACATGTCCCTCACCGCTGTGGGTTCTACTCAGGTGCGCGCCCGTGCACGAAAAAATGCCCGGGATTGCACCTGGGGTCTTCCTCCACCGATAAAAAGCTGAAATGTCGCCAAATGACCTTAGCTGTTGGTGCAACTATAAAATCCAGTTTAATGAATTCATATAAGATTTGATTGAATTCCGACAAACGGTTTCTGAGAAAAAGTCGTCAGAAGCAAAATATAACGACGACAACGGACGACGGACAGACAACGGACGGACGACGGACAAAGAGTGATTCCAAAACATCACATTGAGCCTTCGGCTCAGATGATCAAAAACACTGACAGATGACAACGATTTTTGAATTTTGAAGTCCCGATGAGTTTCTTGCATTTGAGATTTACTAAAAAATGGCAGAGAAGTAATTGATAATAGAGTATATTGTGCTAAAAATACAAAAACTATTAATTGTTAACACCGGTCTTTTAAAAAAATCCATCTATACATAGTTGTTTTAACATATATACAAGTGCACATAAAATGCAAAACGGTTATAATTTTTACTACATTATTACCGTAT
>JAWPHD010026084.1:0-14278 GCA_037043455.1 Cyrtodaria siliqua | reverse complement strand
GACGCCATCTGTCGATAAGAAACCCTATCAACAGTAATGACGCCACTTGTAAATATGGCCCGTATAGACCATACTGACGTCATCTGTCGATAACGTACTCCTATTGGAAATACTGACACTATCTGTCAAAACGATCCCTATAGACAGTGTGTACGTTATCTGTCAATACGGTCCTTATAGTCACTATAGGCACAATCCATCAATTGGGACCCTGTATGCAATATGAACTCTATCTGTCAATAAGCTTTCTTTAGACAATACCAACATCATCTGTCACTAAGGTACCTGTATCCAATACAAACTTCATTTGTCAACAATGTACCTATGTACAATAATAACGCCATCTATCAATAAGATCCCTTTCAACAATAGCAACGCCATGCGTCAATATGCTCTCTATAGACAAAACAGACTATGTCTGTCAAAAACGAACCTACAGGCCATACTGACACCATCAGTCAATCTGCCAATAAGGTCCATGTGACAAAACAAACACCATGTGTCAATAAAGTCCCTTAAGACACTAATGACTCTATCTGCCAAAAAGGTCCCTATTGACATCTCTCAATAAGGTCCCTATTGACAAATGAAACACCATTTCTTAGGAAATGCTGATTCTATCTGTCAATAAGGTCCCTATTTACATCTATCAATTAGGTCCCTATTGGCAAAACAAAAACCATCTGCTAATAAGGTCCCTTAAGAAAATAGTCACTCTATGTTTCATTAAGGTCCCTATTGACATCTGTCAATAAGTTCCGTATTGACATCTGTCAATACGGTCTTTCTATTGACAAAAAACACTATCCGTCAATAAGGTCCCGTAAGAAAAAACTGACTCTATCAGCCAATAAGGTCCCAATCAACAATACTGGCATCATCTACAGAAAATAATGACACAATCTTTCAATAAGGTCCAAACTGATGCTACCTATTAAAATGGTCCCTATTTGAAATATAAACGACATATGTCAATAAGGTCCCTATAAACAATATAGATGGCATCTGTCAATAACGCCACTATGGACAAAACAGACGACATCTATCAATAAGGTCCCTATAAACAGTACAGACGGCCTTTGTCAATAATGGCCCTATAGACAATATTGACGCCATCTGTCAATAAGGTCCCTATAGACAATACTGACGCCATGTGTCAATAAGGTCCCTGCGGACAATAAAGAGAGCATCTGTCAATAATGCCCCTACAGATAATACAGACGGCATCTGTCAATAAGCTCCCTATAGACAATACAGACGGCATCTACCAATAAGGTCCTAATAGACAATAAAGGGGGCATCTGTCAATAAGGGCCCCTATAGACAATACAGATGGCATCTGTCAGTAAGGTCATCCCTATAGACAATACAGACGCCATTTGATAATGCCCCAATGGACAATACAGACGACATCTTTCAGTAAGTTCTTTATAGACAATACAGACGGCATCTGCCAATAATTAGGTCCCTATAGACAATACAGACGGCATCTGTTAATAAGGTCCCTATAAACAGTACAGACTGCATCTGCCAATATTGCACCTATAGACAATACAGACGCTATCTGTGACTAATGCCCCTACAGACGATACAAACGGCATCTGACATTAAGATCCCTACAGACAATACAGACGGCATGTGCCAATAAGGTCCCTATAGACAATACAGACGGCATCTGTCAATAAGGTCACTATAGACAGTACAGACGCCATCTGCCAATAAGGTCCCAATAGACAATACCGACAGCATCTGTCAATAATGCCCCTACAGACAATACAGACAGCATCTGTCAAAAATGCCCCTTCATACAATAGAGACGGACTTGTCAATAAGGTCCCTACAGACAATACAGACGTCATCTATAAATAAGGTATTTATAGACAATACAGAAGGCATCTGTCAATAAGGTCCCTATAGACAATACAGACGTCATCTGTTAATAAGGTCCCTACAGTCAATACAGTTGGCATCTGTCAATAAGGTCCCTATAAACATTACAGACGGCATCTGTCAATAATGCACCTATGGGCAATATAGACGGCATCTGTCTCTAATGTCCCTACAGACAATACAGTCGGCATCTATCAATAATGCATCTTTAGACAATACTGACGCATTCTGTCAATAAGGTCCCTATACATAATACAGACATCATGTGTCAATAAGGTCCATTAAGACAGTACAGACGGCATCTGTCAATAAGCTCCCTATAGACAATACAGACGGCATCTACCAATAAGGTCCTAATAGACAATAAAGGGGCATCTGTCAATAAGGCCCCTATAGACAATACAGATGGCATCTGTCAGTAAGGTCATCCCTATAGACAATACAGACGCCATTTGATAATGCCCCAATGGACAATACAGACGACATCTTTCAGTAAGTTCTTTATAGACAATACAGACGGCATCTGCCAATAAGGTCCCTATAGACAATACAGACGGCATCTGTTAATAAGGTCCCTATAAACAGTACAGACTGCATCTGCCAATATTGCACCTATAGACAATACAGACGCCATCTGTGACTAATGCCCCTACAGACGATACAAACGGCATCTGACATTAAGATCCCTACAGACAATACAGACGGCATGTGCCAATAAGGTCCCTATAGACAATACAGACGGCATCTGTCAATAAGGTCCCTATAGACAGTACAGACGCCATCTGCCAATAAGGTCCCAATAGACAATACCGACAGCATCTGTCAATAATGCCCCTACAGACAATACAGACAGCATCTGTCAAAAATGCCCCTTCATACAATAGAGACGGACTTGTCAATAAGGTCCCTACAGACAATACAGACGGCATCTATAAATAAGGTATTTATAGACAATACAGAAGGCATCTGTCAATAAGGTCCCTATAGACAATACAGACGTCATCTGTTAATAAGGTCCCTATAGTCAATACAGTTGGCATCTGTCAATAAGGTCCCTATAAACATTACAGACGGCATCTGTCAATAATGCACCTATGGGCAATATAGACGGCATCTGTCTCTAATGTACCTACAGACAATACAGTCGGCATCTGTCAATAATGCATCTTTAGACAATACTGACGCATTCTGTCAATAAGGTCCCTATACATAATACAGACATCATGTGTCAATAAGGTCCATTAAGACAGTACAGACGGCATCTGTCAATAAGGTCCCTATACATAATACAGGCGACATGTGTCAATAAGGTCCCTATAGACAGTACAGAGACAACTGTCAATAAGGTCCCTATAGACAATACAGACGACATCTCACATTAAGGTCTCTAAAGATAATACAGACGGCATGTGCCAATAAGGTCTCGATAGCCAATACAGACGGCATCTGTCAATAAGGTCCCTATAAACAGTACAGACGGCATCTGCCAATAAGGTCGCAGTAAACAATACAGACGTCATCTGTTAATAAAACCCCTATAGACAATACAGACAGCATCTGTCAATAAGATCCCTATGGACAACAGAGACGGCATCTGTCAATAATGCCCCTATGGACAATACAGACGGTATCTTTCTATAAGGTCTTTATAGACAATACAGACGGCATCTGTCAATAAGGTCCCTACAGACAATACAGTCGGCGTCTGTCAATAAGGTCCCTATAAACAGTACAGACGGCATCTGTCAATAATGCACCTTTAGACAATACTGACGCATTCTGTCAATAAGGTCCCTATAGAAAATACTTACGCCATCTATCAATAAGGTTCCTATAGACAATACACACGGCATCTGCCAATAAGGACCTTATTAACAGATGCCGTATGTATTGTCTATAGGGACGTTATTAACAGAAGCCGTCTGTATTGTCCATAGGACATTATTGACAGATGGCGTCTGTGTTGTCCATAGTGGCCTTATTGACAGATGCCGCCTATATTGTCTATTATGACCTTATTGACAGATGCCGTCTGTATTGTCTATAGGGAGTTTATTGAAAGATGCCGTATGTATTATCTGTAGCGGCATTATTGACAGATGCCGTCTGTACTGTTTATAGGGACCTTATTGATAGATGGAGTAAGTATTGTCTATAGGGACCTAACTGACAGATGCCGTCTGTATTTTCTATAGGGACGTTATTGACAGATGTCGTCTAGTGTATTGTTTATAAGGGCCTTATTGACACATGCCGTCTAAATTGTCTGTAGAGGCATTATTGACAGATGCTGTCTGTATTGTCTATAGGTACCTTATTGACAGATGGCGTCTATATTGTCTATAGGGACATTATTGACAGAATGCGTCAGTATTGTCTGTAGGTGCATTATCGACAGATGCCGTCTGTACTGTTTATAGGGACCTTATTGACAAATATTGACTGTATTGTCTGTAGAGACCTTATTGACTGATGCCTTCTGTATTGTCTATAGGGACCTTATTGACAAATGCCGTGTGTATTGTC
Organism: Cyrtodaria siliqua; assembly: GCA_037043455.1. NCBI lineage: Eukaryota > Metazoa > Mollusca > Bivalvia > Adapedonta > Hiatellidae > Cyrtodaria > Cyrtodaria siliqua. The sequence goes on along the minus strand of JAWPHD010026084.1, from coordinate 9,862 downwards.
TATAGGAACATTTGTAATAGATGGCGTAAGTATTATCTATAGGGACCTTATTGACAGAATGCGTCAGTATTGTCTAAAGGCGCATTATTGACAGATGCCGTATGTACTGTTTATAGGGACCTTATTGACAGATGCCGACTGTATTGTCTGTAGGGACCTTATTGACAGATGTCGTCTGTATTGTCTATAAAGACCTTATTGAAAGATGCTGTCTGTATTGTCCAAAGGGGCATTATTGACAGATGCCGTCTCTGTTGTCCATAGGGACCTTCTTGACAGATGCCGTCTGTATTGTCTATAGGGATCTTATTGACAAATGACACCTGTATTGTCGATAGGGACCTTATTGACAGATGCCGTCTGTATTGTCTATAGGGACCTTATTGACAGATGACGTCTGTATTGTCTGTAGGGGCATTAGTGACAGATTGCTTCTGTATTGTCGATAGGGGCATTAATGACAGATGCTGTATGTACCTTTTGTAGGGACTTTATTGACAGATGCCGTCTGTACTGTCTATAGGGACCTTATTGACAGATGCCGTCTGTATTGTCTATAAGGAGCTTATTGACAGATGCCATCTGCATTGTCTGTAGGGACCTTATTGACAGATGCCGTCTGTATTGTATGTAGGGTCATTATTGACAGATGCTGTCTGTATTATCTATAGGGTCATTATTGACAGATGCAGTCTGTACTGTTTATAGTGAATTTATTAACAGATGCCGTCTGTATTGTCTATAGGGACCTTATTGGCAGATGCCGTCTGTATTGTCTATAAACACCCTATTGAAAGATGCCGTCTGTATTGTCCATCGGGGCATTATCAGATGGCGTCTGTATTGTCTATAGGGATGACCTTATTGACAGATGCCGTCTGTATTGTCTATAGGAGGACCTTAATGATAGATGCCGTCTGTATTGTCTATAGGGAGCTTATTGACATATGCCGTCTGTATTGTCTGTATGGGCATTATTGACAGATGCTCTCTTTATTTTCCGCAGGGACCTTATTGACAGATGGCGTCAGTATTGTCTATAGGGACCTTATTGACACATGGTGTCAATATTGTCTATAGGGGCATTATTGACAAAGGCCGTCTGTACTGTTTATAGGGACCTTATTGATAAAGGCCGTCTGTTTTGTCAATAGTGGCGTTATTGACAGATGTCATCTGTATTGTATATAGGGACCTTATTGACAGATGTCGTTTATATTTCAAATAGGGACCATTTTGACAGGTAGCATCAGTTTTTTTCTATTGGGACCTTATTGAAAGATTGTGTCATTATTATCTGTAGGTACCTTACTGACAGATGATGTCGCCATTATTGTTGATTGGGACCTTATTGGCTGATAGAGTCAGTATTTTCTTAAGAGACCTTATTGACGGATAGTTTTTTTGTCAATAGGGAAGACCGTATTGACAGATGTTAATACGGAACTTATTGACAGATGTCAATAGGGACCTTAATGACACATAGAGTGACTATTTTCTTAAGGGACCTTATTAGCAGATGGTTTTTGTTTTGCCAATAGGGACCTAATTGACAGATGTCAATAGGGACCTTATTAACAGATAGAGAACATTTCCTAAAAAATGGTGTTTCTTTTGTCAATAGGGACCTTATTGAGAGATGTCAGTAGGGATCTTTTTGGCAGATAGAGTCATTATTTTCTTAAGAGACCTTATTGACACACGGTGTTTGTTTTGTCAACATGGACCTTATTGACAGATTGACAGATGGCGTCAGGATGGTCTGTAGGTTCGTTATGGACAGACCTAGTCTGTGTTGTCTATAGAGAGCATATTGACGCATGGCGTAAATATTGTTGAAAGGGATCTTATTGATAGATGGCGTGTTTATTGTACATAGGTACATTGTTGACAAATGAAGTTTGTATTGGATACAGGTACCTTAGTGACAGATGATGTTGTTATTGTCCAAAGAAACCTTATTGACAGATAGAGTTCATAGTGTATATAGAGTCCCAATTGATGGATTGTGCCTATATTGACTATAAGGACCGTATTGACAGATTACGTACACACTGTCTATAGGGACCTTTTTGACAGATGGTGTCAGTATTTTCAATAGGAACGTTATCGACAGATGACGTCAGTATGGTCTATAGGGACACTATTTACAGGTGGCGTCATTACTGTTGATAGAGTATCTTATCGACAGATGGCGTCAATATTGTTGATAGAGACCTTATTGACAGATCGCTTCAGTATTGTATATATGGACCTTATTGACAGATTTTGCCATCATTGTTGATTGGGACCTTATTGACAGATAACCTCAGTATTTTTATCAGGAACTTATTAAGAGAGTATACTTGTTTGGTCAATAACGACGTTATTGATACATGGAGTTAGTGTGGTCTATCCTATTATCCTAAGGGGCAATATCAACAGCCATAGATAACACTGTCCTAAGGGGCCATATCAATAGCTATCGATAACACTGTCCTTAGGGGCCATATCAACAGCTATCGATAAAACTGTCCTAAGGGGCCATATCAACAGCTATCGATAACACTGTCCTAAGGGGAAATATCAACAGCTATCGATAACACTGTCCTAAGAGGCAATATCAACATCTATCGATAACACGGTTCTCAGGGGCCATATCAACAGCTATCGATAACACTGTCCTCAGGTGCTATATCAACAGCTATCGATAACAATGTCCTTAGGGGTCATGTCAACAGCTATCGATAACACTGTCCTTAGGGGCCATATCAACAGCTATCGATAAAACTGTCCTCAGGGGCCATATTAACAGCTATCGATAACACTGTCCTAAGGGGCAATATCAACAGCTATCGATAACACTGTCCTTAGGGACAATATCAACAGCTATCGATAACACTGTCCTCTGGGGCCATATCAACAGCTATCGATAGCACTGTCCTTAGGGACAATATCAACAGTTATCGATTACACTGTCCTAAGGGGCAATATCAATAGCTATCGATAACACTGTCCTCATGGGCTATATCAACAGCTATCGATAACACTTTCCTAAGGGGCAATATCAACAGCTATCGATAGTAAAGTCCTCAGGGGGCAATATCAGCGGCTAGGTTTAGGACTATCCTAAGTGGCAATATCAACAGCTGGCGTTAGTACTGTCCTTAGGGGCAATATCAACAGCTAGCGTTAGTACTATCTTAAGGGGCAATATCAACAGCTGGTGTTAGTACTGTCCTCAGGGGCAATATCAGCAGCTGGAGTTAGTACTGTCCTCATAGGCAATATAAACAGCTAGGTTTAGTACTGTCCTCTGGGCGATGTCAACAGCTAGTTTTAGTACCGTCCCTAGGGGCAGTATCAACAGCTAGCGATAGTACTGTCATAAGGGCCAATATCAACAGCTGGCGTTAGTACTGTCCCCAGGTACTATATCAACAGCTAGGTTTATTACTGTCCCCAGGGGTAATATCAACAGCTAGGGTTGGTTCTATCTTAATGGACAATATCAACAGCTGACGTTAGTACCTTCCTCTGGGGCCATATCAACTGCTAGTTTTAGTACTGTCCTATCGGTCAATATCAACAGCTAGATTTATTACTGTCCTCAGGGGCAATATCAACAGCTAGGGTTAGTTCTATCTTCAGGGGCAATATCAACAGCTGACGTTAATACTTTCGTCAAGGGCCATCTCAACAGCTAGTTTTAGTCCTGCCCCTAGGGGCAATATCAGCAGCTAGCGATAGTAAAGTCCTCAGAGTCCATATTTACAGCTAGCGTTATTACTGTTCTTAGGAGCAATATCAACCACTACGTTTAGTGCTCTCCTCTGGGGCAATATCAACAGCTTTATAGTGTCCTAAGGCGCAGTATCAACACCTAGAGTTAGTACTATCGTTAGGGGCCATATCAACAGCTAGCGTTATTATTGTTCTAAGGGGCAATATTAACGGCTAGCGTTATTACTGTTCTAATATCAGCGGCTAGGTTTAGGACTATCCTAAGGGGCAATATCAACAGCTGGCGTTAGTACTGTACTTAGGGGCAATATCAACTGCTAGCGTTAGTACCACTTAAGGGGCAATATCAACAGCTGGCGTTAGTACTGTCCTCAGGGGCCATATCAACAGTTAGGTTTAGTACCGTCTTTAGAGACAATATCAGCAGCTAGCGATAGTACTGTCTTAAGGGTCAATATCAACAGCTGGTATGAGTACTGTCGCCAAGGGCCATATCAACAGCTAGGTTTAGTACTGTCCTCAGGGGCAATATCAAAAGCTAGCGTTATTACTATCTTAAGGGGCAATATCAACAGCTGGCGTTAGTACTGTCCTCAGGGGCAATATCAGCTGCTGGCGTTAGTACTGTCCTCATAGGCAATATAAACAGCTAGGTTTAGTACTGTCCTCTGGGGTCATATCAACAGCTAGTTTTAGTACCGTCCCTAGGGGCAGTATCAACAGCTAGCGATAGTACTGTTCTCGGGTTATATCAACAGTTAGGTTTATTACTGTCCTCAGGGGCAATATGAACAGCTAGGGTTAGTTCTATCTTAAGGGGCAATATCAACAGCTGACGTTAGTACTGTCCTATGTGGCCATATCAACAGCTAGTTTTAGTCCTGTCCCTAGGGCCAATATCAACAGCTAGCGATAGTAAAGTCCTCAGGGTCCATATTAACAGCTAGCGTTATTACTGTTCTTAGGGGCAATATCAACAGCTACGTTTATTACTCTCCTCAGGGGCAAAATCAACAGCTTAATAATGTCCTAAGGGGCAATATCAACACCTAGAATTAGTACTATCCTCAGGGGCCATGTTAACAGATAGCGTTATTATTGTTCTAAGGGGCAATATCAACGGCTAGGTTTAGGACTATCCTAAGGGGAAATATCAACAGCTGGCGTTAGTACTGTCCTTAGGGTCAATATCAACAGCTAGCGTTAGTACTATCTTAAGGGGCAATATCAACAGCTGGCGTTATTACTGTCCTCAGGGGCAATATCAACAGCTTAGTAATGTCCTTAGGGGCAATATAAACAGCTAGAATTAGTACTATCCTCAGGGGCCATATCAACATCTAGCATTTGCGCTGTGGTCTAGTGGTAGAGCGTTGGACCCATGATCCAAAAGTCGTGGGTTCGGTTCCCGCCATTGCCATATGCGTTGTGTCTCTGAGCAAGACACTTTATCTGCATTGCTTAGTACTGGTTCTACCCAGGAAGACATCGAGAGTGATTCAAATAAGTTCATTGAGCTTTCGTTACAATCGATGTAAAATAAATATGTTTAAACTAACATCAAGCGTTAATATTGTTCTAAGGGGCATTATCAACAGCTAAGGTTATACTTACTTTTAGTACTATCCTACAGGTCAATATCAGCTGGCGTTAGTACTGTCCTCTGGGGCCATATCAACAGCTAGTTTTAGTACTGTCCCTAGGAGCAATATCAACAGCTAGCGATAGTACTGTCCTAAGGGCCAATATCAACAGCTGTTGTTAGTACTGTCCTCAGGGGCTATATCAACAGCTAGGTTTATTACTGTCCTCAGGGGCAATATCAACAGCTAGGGTTAGTTCTATCTAAAGGGCAATATCAACAGCTGACGTTAGTACTGTCCTCTGGGGCCATATTAACAGCTTGGTTTAGTACTGTCCGTAGGGGCAATATCAGCAGTTATCGATAGTAACGTCCTCAGGGGCCATATCAACAGCTAGGGTTATTACTGTCCTTAGGGACAATATCATTGCTACGTTTAGTACTCTCCTCGGGGGCAATATCAACAGCTTAATAATATCCAAAGGGGCAGTATCAACATCTATAATTAGTACTATCCACAGGGGCATATCAACAGCCAGCGTTATTACTGTTCTAAGGGGCGATATCAGCAGCTAGGTTTAGGACTATCCTAAGGGGCAATATCAACAGCTGGCGTTAGTACTGTCCTTAGGGGCAATATCAACAGCTAGCGTTAGTACCATCTTAAGGGTCAATATCAACAGCTGCCGTTAGTACTGTCCTCAGGGGCCATATCAACATCTAGGTTTAGTACTGTCCTCAGGGGCCATATCAACAGCTAGGTTTAGTACTGTCCTCAGGGGCAATATCAGCAGCTAGCGATAGTACTGTCCTAATGGTCACTATCAACAGCTGGTGTTAGTATTGTCCTCTGGGGCCATATCAACAGCTAGGTTTAATACTGTCCTCAGGGGCAATATCAACAGCTAGCGTTAGTACTATCTTAAGGGGCAATATCAGCAGCTGGTGTTAGTACTATCCTCAGGGGTCATATCAACAGCTAGGATTAGTACTGTCCTCAATATCAACAGTCTGCGTTAGTATGGTCCTCAGTGGCAATATCAACAGCCAGCGTTAGTACTGTCCTGAAGTGCTATACCAACAACTAACGTCAGTACTCTCCTCACTGGCAATATCAACAGCTAGCGTTAGTACTGTCCTAAGGTGAATTATCAACAGCTAGCGTTAATAATGTCCTCAGGGGCACTATCACACGCTAGTGTTCGAACTATCCTCCGGTGCAATATCAACAGCTATTCAGTAACATGCACAGGTATCAACAGCTAGCATATGTACTGTTCATATGGAAACAAACAGCTAGTGTCTTTAACATCCACATGTGCACTATCATCAGCCTTTGTTTTAACCACCATAGAGATACTATGATGAGCGTTAGTACTGTCCTCAGAGGCAACATCAACCGGTAACATAAGTACTGTCCTCAAATACAATATCAACAGCTAGTGGTAGTACTGTCCTCCGAGGCAATATCAACAGCCAGCGTTAGTACTGCCGTTATTGGCAATATCAACAGCCAGCGTTCATACTGGCCCCAGGGGCAATATCAATACAGTGAGCGTTATTATTGTTCTAAGGGGAGTATCGACATCTAGCGTTAGTACTGCCTTCAGGGGAAATCTCAATATATATCGTTAGTATTTGCCTCATTGGCAATATCAACAGCCAGAGTTAGTACTATCCTCATGGACACTGTTAACAGCCAGCGTTATTAATGTCCTCAGGGGAAGTATAAACAGCCAGCGTTAGTACTGTTCTTAGGGGCAATATCAACAGCCACCGTTAGTACTGTCCTAAGGGGCCACATCAATATCCAGTGTGAGTAATGTCCACAGGGTCAAAATCAACAGCTATCGTTAGTACTGTTCTCAGCGGCAATATCAACAGCTAACGTTAGTACTGTCCAAAGGGGCAACATCAACAGCCAGCGTTAGTACTGTCCTAATGGGCAATATCAACAGCCAGCGTAAGTAATGTCCTCAGGGACAATATCAACAGCCAGCTTGAATGCTGCGTTCCCTGTCCGATATTTCTATCCTTCCTTAGTATTGTCCTCAGTGTCAAAATCAATAGCCAGAGTTAGTAATGTGCTCATGAGCAATATCAACAGATAGCGTTAGTTTTGTCCTCATGGAAAATATCAACAGCTAGCTTTAACACTGTCCTCATTGGCAATATCAATAGCCACTTATATTACTGTCCTAAAGGGAAATATCAACAGGTAGCGTTTATACTGTCTTCTGGCCCAATTTCAACATATAGCGTAAGTACCGCTTTCCAGAGGCAATATCAACAGCTACTGTAAGTACCGTCCTCAGAGGCAATATCAGCAGCTAGCGTTAGTACTGTCCTCAAAGGCAATATCAACTGCCTGCGTTGGTATTGTCCTCAAGGTCAATATCAACAGCCAGCGTTTGTATTGTCCTAAGTGTAATACCAACAGTTATGGTTAGTAATGTCATCGGGGGCGTTATCAAGAGCTAGCTGTAGAACTACAATATCAACAGCTATTGTCTTTAACATCCACATGAACAATATCAACAGCCAGCGTCTTATAGGGATACTATCAACAGCTAGAGTAGTACCGTCCACAAGTCAATATCAAGAGGTAGCGTTAGTCTGTCCTCAGGGGCAATGTCAACAGCTAGCGTTAGTTCTGTCCTCAGAGGCAATATCAACAGCTAGCGTTAGTACTGTCCTCAGGGTCAATATCGCCGGCTAGCGTTAGTCCTGTCCTAAAACGAATACAGTCAGTACTACTAAACTCTACGAAAATATCACCTACTGGCTTCCATGGCTTTTGTACTGTCCTCAAGGACAATTTCAAGAATTAGCGTCACTAAAGTCTTGAAGGGCAAAATAAATTGCTTAGGTCACTTCCTTGAAAGACCAAAGGGACAATATAGTCATATCCTTAAACGGTTTCTCACCAGTGTGTATGCATACTTGTCTTTTCGTTTACCCTACCTGTTTGCAAGCAATGTTTTTTCCCCAAGTGAGTTCGTTTCCGAGGAAGGCTTTGCTGGCATGTTGTCACTGATTAACACAGAATTACAGCACAATGTGTAAGGAGCATAATTATATAGGGTGTGGCCCTTCCTGTACATAGGCCTGGTCAACGGCTTAACATCCCCTTCGAAGGATGGCAGTTTCACAGAGTACATTGTACCTTGCCCGAATAGTGAACGATCATTCATCAAAAGCGGCTGTCATGATAATCAGAAATGAATGTGTGTAGTTTAAAAAAAAAGAACAGTGGGCTAGCACCTCTCCCCATAACCTGAGATGGGTGGACAGAGTATATTCCCCGCACCTCGTCTTGTTTCGTACTTGAAACTCAACTCTACTCACATATCTGACGTTTGCCTGTTAACGTTGTCGTTTGTGTTAGCTGTGTTCGGGTTTAAGTTTCCAAACACAGAATACGTGTCAGCGCGAGATATGTCGAAATGTAAAAATTCAGAGATATTCACTTGAAAAACATTAACTAGTCGTACGAAAATGTCTAGATCGATGAGGTATTCTTCTCTTTGGTGAGTTTTATGCATGCACGCTTTGTTGTTAACGTTTAATCTATTGCTGGATGGCGGCTGTTTATGCATGCATTTGCTTGATCTCTTCATGATCCTGTCTTGATATGGTCGACCCTGATACCTACTTATTCTAAAAGGGCTCACAGTAACTCTGTTGTACGTATGCACCATAAGAGCTACTATTTTCGCTGCTAGAATATACCAAAAGTATTAATCAAGTTTATTGTACTAAGACATCATGTTTTTGCATATAAAGCTACTGGTACTTTTATAATGACAGAAAAAATGTGTGGTATTTAAGCTAAAGGATGTTTTTATTTTTAGAATATGGTCTGCTTTAATGTAATAAGTTTCTTTTAAATCGTGTGTCAGTACAGTCCTCAGCGAAACAATAAACGGATACAGTCAATACTAATCTCTGTGAAAATATCACCTGCCAGCTTCTCTGGGTTCAGTACTGTCCTCAAGGACAATATCAATAAAGCTAGCGTCAGTACAGTTCTGAGTGGACATAATAAACTGCTTAGGTGAATTGATTGATACGCGAAAGGGACGATATATTCATAAACTCTGATATTGTACCTTAAATCGGCTTCTCACCAGTGTGTACGCACACTTGTCATGTCGCTTACACTAACAATTGCAAGCAATGTTTTTTTCCGGAGGGTTTTGGGCAAATGACCTTTCATTATTCGGGCAATGTACTGTGAATCTTATGCCATCCTTCGAAGGAAATGTTAAGACGTAGACCAGTTCCCATGTAGGAAGAGTCATACCTATATATATGCTCATGACATACCTCTTTGAATTTCTGTGTTAATGAGGCAAAATGCCCGTAAACGATGCTGCCATGATAATTAGACTAGACCGTGTGCAGTATCTATAATTGGGAACAGCGGGGACAGCACCTCTCCCCTAATCTGAAAGTGGTGGGTAGAGTATGTCCCTCCCCGCAACCCCCACAACCCACACCCCACACGAACATTGTTCTTATATAATATGCAGATTCCCTATGCATTTGTACATG